>JADBJO010008404.1:10336-12836 GCA_016801955.1 Conus betulinus
TGCGGCGCGAGTGGCTGTGCGTACCGGCACGCGCGTGCACTACCTTCCGGTTATGACTCGGGGGTCAACACTTCATGCCCAAAAATGAGCAAGAAGTGTCTCATGGCGCTTTTCCCCCCTTCAGTCAAACTCAAAGTTCAGATCCCAGGGGAATTGATGTTTTAACCCTTCAGCAGTGTTGGAAAGAGAATCGGCGCAAAGCGCTGGTCAGAAATCGAAAGAAATACTGGATTATTAGCCGTTACTGGCAAACAAATGGTATTGTCCTTATGAAACTGTTGTGACTTAAATGTTGAATCCAGTTACCTGGCAAACAAATATATTGTCCTTTTGAAGCTATTGGAGAGTTTAATCGTCGAATTCCATTACCTGACAAACAAAAGGTATTGTACATTTGAAGCTAAGGTTGAATTTATTCGTTGAATTCCTCACTTGCAGAAAACAAAGTGATCAAAGAAAAACACTTAAAGTAATGGGACGTAAAGTTACGAAATTACAAGAGAAAAGGAATTCTGAGGTTTACAGGTTCACTATTATATGTACCTGTTCATATACCCACCGGGTATAATGCTTGTATATGAAAAAGTGACACATTATAATTTCACTCATGGAGTGGACCTAAGCGCAATACAATATCTTTGTGTCCATGTGTTGCATGTATGTGAGAAAAGCGTGAAAGAGAGAAGCATGTTGATTAGGTGGTGAGTGAAGATAGGTGAGGAGATGAAAGAGAACAGTTATCAATTGCCATGGGACGTAACAAGAAGCATCAGCCACAAAAGTTCTTATGGGGACATAAGGGATTTGTGCGGAGTGCGATTATTCCGGTATTTTCCGGTAAGACAAAAGTCTTAACACATGTCAGGCATGCGCAAAAGCACTTCCCTTTTCGACGTATGTCAGGCATGCGTAAAAGCACTTCCTTTTTCGAGTAACACGCTAGCAGTGAAGACGCACTCTCTGCTCCACGAAAAAATTCCCACCCCTCCCTCCCAAGATAATTACATAACTCCGCATGTGATCATTTTCCTTAGTGAGATCTAAAGATAGGAACAAGCGTACTTCGCACTTCCTCTCTTCTCCACCCCCCCCCCCCCCCCCCCCCCCTTTTTTTTTTTTTCAGCTTCCTCTTCTTCTGTTCCCTCTGCCGCTCTTGCCTTTGGAACAAGAAAGGGATCGATGCCTTCATTCCATTTGGGATCATTTTTCCTTGTAGGGTCCATGGACAGCGAGAATATGGACACTTTCTTTTTCTTTCCTTCTCTCCTTTCTTTTCCTTCCACTTTCTTCCTCTGCATCCACTCCCCTTCTTTTTTCCCATGGTTCTTTGTATGTGCTCTCTCTCTCTCTCTCTCTCTCTCTCTCTCTCTCTCTCTCTCTCTCTCTCTCTCTCTGTTTCTTATCTGGTTTAGCACGTCTTGTATTATCATGCTCTGATTTGCAAATTTCAGGGGAGAAAAATAGACTATGCATTTCTTGAACTGGGTTTAAATGAATTTGCTGGTTTAGATTGTTTCTTAATACTGCACGTGCCCCTGATCATGTTCCTTGTAACGGGGGGAGTGTGTGTGTGTGTGTGTGGGGTGGTGTGTGGGGGGGGGGGGACTCATAGAAAAAGATACGAAAAGAAGGAATGAATGGAAAAGTATGGGAAGAAAGAATGAACGGAAAACGAAAGAAGAAAGAAACGAACACATAAACAAGCAAGATCTCAAGCCATTTCCTTCCTGCAGCAATTTTACTATTACACTGTCTTAAATTGAACAAAACGACATGCACTCTCATGTTGCAGAAGAGCATTGCACTTCCATGTGTCTTCAGGATTGATACAAAATCAAATGCACGCCATGCCACTCTTCTCTTCTCCATCGCCGTCTGCCTCCACACTACACCCTTTCAGTTTCTTCCTTCCTCTCTCTTTCTCACTCCCTCTTCCCCTTGCTTCTCTCCATCCTTACATTAAAGGGGTAATTACTTAATTCTACACGTGATCATTTTCCCTAGTGGGGTCCAAAGATAGGAACACGCACACTTTTACACCCCCCCCCCCCCCCCCACACACACACACACACACACACACTCTCACACACACACACCTTCCTACTTTTCAGCTCCCTCCGTCTCCCTTCCCAGCACGACTCCTGCCTTAAGAACAAGAACAGGACTACTTACTTCATTCCATTTGTGATCATCTTTTCCTCGTAGAGCCCAAAGGTAACATCAATAGGTACACTTTTTTTCTTCTTACATCATTATTTCTTTCCTTTTCTCCGTCATTCCTTACAGTTACTATGCCTGCTTCCCCTCTCCCTTTCTTTTTGTCATCCGCATTGTGCGTATTTTCGTCCTATTCATGCATTCTCTTCTCTCTCTCTCTCTCTCTCTCTCTCTCTCTCTCTCTCTCTCTCTCTCTCTCTCTTGTATTTTGTCCATCCTATAAAGATTTAGGAGATAACTACATTTTGCCTCATACTAGAAATGCTCATCAAGTGTCATTACT
>JADBJO010008404.1:17836-22836 GCA_016801955.1 Conus betulinus
GTTGGAAGGCGGAACAACCACCGCTGGTTGGTTGGAGGGCAAGACAACCACCGCTGGTTGGTTGAATTGCAGGACAACATCCGCTGGTTTGTTTGGAGGACAGGACAGCCACTGCCTGATAGTTGGAGGGCAGAACAACCCCCGCTGGATGGTTGGACGCCAGGACAACCACCGCTGGACAACCATTGCAGGATGGTTGGAGGCCAGGACAAACCACTGCTGGATGGTTGGAGGCCAGGAAATCCCACCGCTGGTTGGTTGGAGGGCAGAACAACCACCGCTGTTTGGTTTGAGGGCAAGACAACCACCGCTGGAGGGATGAAGGGAAGGACAACCACCGCTGGTTGGTTCGAGGGCAGGACAACCACCACTGGATAGTTGGAGGGCAGAACAATCACCACTCGTTGGTTGGAGGGCAGGACAACCACTGCTGTATTGTTGGAGGACAGGACAACCACCGCTGGATGGTTGGAGGGCAGAACAACCACCGCTGGTTGGTTGGAGGACTGGACAATCACCGCGGGTTGGTTGGAGGACAGGACAAACCACCGCGGCTTGGTTGGAGGGCAGAACAACCACCGCTGGTTGGTTGGAGGGCAGAACAACCACCGCGGGTTGGTTGGAGGACAGGACAACCACCGCGGGTTGGTTGGAGGGCAGGACAACCACCGCTGGATGGTGGGACGGCAGGATAACCACCGCTGATTGGTTGGAGGGGGTAGGCCAACCACTGAGGCTTGGTTGGAGGGCAGAACAACCACTGCGGGTTGCCTGGAGAGCAGGACAACCACCACTAGTTTGTTGGAGGGACAGGACAACCACCACAGGCTGGTTGGAAGGCATGACAACCACTGCTGGATGATTGGAAGGCAGGACAACAACCGTTGGTTTGTTGGAGGGCAAGACAACCACCGCTGGCTTGCTCGAGGACAGGACAACCACTGCTGGATAGTTGGAGGATCAGACAACCACCACTGGTTGGTTGGAGGACCGGATAAAAACACCGCGGGTTGGTTGGAGGGCAGGACAACCACCGCTGGATGGTTGGAGGGCAGGACAAACACTGCTGGATAGTTGGAGGGCAGAACTCC
Organism: Conus betulinus; assembly: GCA_016801955.1. NCBI lineage: Eukaryota > Metazoa > Mollusca > Gastropoda > Neogastropoda > Conidae > Conus > Conus betulinus. Next base: position 18,928 of record JADBJO010008404.1, read on the forward strand.
CATTGCTGGCTGGTTGAAGAACAGGGACAACCACTGCTGGTTGGTTGGAAGACAGGAAAACCACCACTGGCTGTTTGAAGAACTGAACAACCACCGTTGGTTGGCTGGAAGACAGGAAAACCACTGCTGGCTGGTTGGAGAACAGGACAACCACCTCTGGCTGGTTTGAGGACGGGACAACCACCGCAGGATGGTTGAAGAAGAGGATAACCACTGTTGGTTGGTTGGAGGACGGGACAACCACCGCTGGTTTGTTGGAAGACATGAAAACCACCGCGGGATGGTTGGAGAGCTGGAGAACCACTGTTCATTGGTTGGAAGATAGGAAAACAACTGCTGGCTGTTTGGAGGGCAGGACAACAACGGCTGATTGGTTGGAGGGCGGGACAACCACCGGTGGTTGGTTGGAGGGCAGGTCAAGCACCGCTCGTTGGTTGGAGGATAGGACAACCACTGCTGGATGGTTGGAGGGCCAGACAGCCACCACTGGACGTTTTGGAGGGCAAGACAACCACCGCTGTTGGTTGGAGGGCAAGACAACTACCGCTGGTTGCTTGGAGGGCAGGACAACCACCGCTGGTTGGTTGAAGGCCAGGACAACCACCGTGGGATGGTTGATGGGCAGAACAAGCACCGCTGGTGCTTGAAGGGCAGGACAAACACCGCTGTTTGGTTGGAGGTCAAGACAACCAACGCTGGTTGGTTGGCAGGCAGGACAACCACCGCTGGATGGTTGGATGGGCAGGACAACCACCACTGGTTGTTGGAGGGAAGACAACCACCACTGGTTGCTTCGAGGACAGGACAACCACTACTGGATCGTTGGGGGCCAAAAAGCCACCACTGGATGGTTGGATGGCAGGACAACCACTGCTGGTTTGTTGGAGGGAAGACAACCACCGCTGGTTGCTTCGAGGACAGGACAACCACACTACTGGATCGTTGGGGGGCCAAAAAGCCACCCACTGGATGGTGGATGGCAGGACAACCACTGCTGGTTTGTTGGAAGGCTAGACAACCAGCGCTGTTTTGTTGGAGGACAGGACAATCATCAGCTCTGGTTGGTTGGAGGACAGGAGAACCACTGCTGGATGGTTGGAGGGCCGGACAGCCTCCGCTTGATGGTTGGAGGGCACGACAACCACCGCTGGTTGGTTGAAGGGAACCAACCGCTGGTTGGTTGGAGGGCAGGACAACTACCGCGGGATGGTTGGAAGGCAGGACAACCTCCGCTGGATTGTTGGAGGGGAATAACCACCGCTGGTTGGTTGAAGGGCAGAACAAAGCCACTGGTTTGTTGCAGGGAAGGCTGGGTTGGTTGGAGGGCAGGACAACCACCGCTGGATGGTTTGGCGGCAGGACAACCACCACTGGTTTGTTGAAGGGGACCGTGGTTTGCTCGAAGACAGGACAACCACTGCTGGTTGGTTGGAGGACCGGACAACCCAGCTGTTTGGTTGGAGGACCGGACAAACACCGCTGGATGGTTGGAGGGCAGGACAAAACACTGCTGGATACAACCACCGCTGGCTGGTTGGAGAACAGGACAACCACTGCTGGTTTGGAAAGGGCTGTTTGAAGAACTGAACAACCACCGTTGGTTGGTTGGAGGACAGGACAACCACTGCTGGCTGGTTTGGTGAACAGGACAACCACCTCTGGTTGTTCGAGGACCGGACAACCACCGCAGGCACCGTTGGTTGGAGGACAGGACAACCACCGCTGGTTGGTTGGAGGACGGGACAACCACGCTGGTTGGTTGGAGGGAAGGAAAACACTGTGGGATGGTTGGAGGGCAGGACAACCACCACTGGTTGGTTGAGGCGGGACAACAACCGCTGGTTGGTTGGAGGGCAGGACAATAACCACCGGACAACAAGACAACCACCGCTGTTTGGTTGACAACTACCGCCGGTTGCTTGGAGGGCAGTACAACCACCGCTGGTTGGTTGGAGGGCAGGACTGCTCCACCACTGCTGGCTGTTGGAAGGCCAGGCAACTACCGCTGGTTGGTTGGAGGGAAAGACAACTACCGCCGGTTGCTTTGACAACAACCGCTGGTTTGGAGGGCAGGACAACCACCGCTGATTTGTTGGAGGGCAAACAACCCTGCTGGTTTGTTGGAGGCAGGCACCGCGGGTTGGTTGGAGGACAACAACACCGCTGTATGGTTGGAGGGCAGGACAACACCCGCTGTTGTTGGAGGGCAAGACAACCACCGCTGGTTTGTTGGAGGGCAGGACAACCACCGCAGGCTGGTTTGAGGACAGAACAACCACCGCTGGATGGTTGGAGGGCAGGACAAGCACCGCTGGTTGGTTGGAGGGCAGGACAACCACCGCAGGTTGGTTGGAGGACAGGACAACCACTGCAGGATGGTTGGAGGCCAGGAGAACCACCGCTGGTTGGTTGAAGGGCAGGACAACCACCGCTGGTTGGTTGGAGGGCAGGGCAGCCACTGCTGGGTTTTTGGAGGACAGGACAACGACCGCTGGATGGTGGAGGGCAGAACACCCACCGCGGGTTGGTTAGAGGACAGGACAACCACCGCGGGTTGGTTGGAGGGCAGGACAACAACCGCTGGATGGTTGGAGGGCAGGACAACCACCTCTGGTTGGTTGGAAAGCAGGACAACCACCACGGCTTGGTTTGAGGGCAGGACAACCACTGCTGGTTGCCTGGAGGGCAGGACAACCACCACCACTAGTTTGTTGTAGGGCTGGATAACCACCGCAGCTTGGTTGGAGGGCAGGACAACCACTGCTGGATGGTTGGACGGCAGGACAACAACTGTTGGTTTGTTGGAGGGCAAGACAACCACCGCTGTTTGCGCGAGGACAGGACAACCACTGCTGGATGATTGGAGGACCAGAGAAACCACACTGGTTGGTTGGTTGGAGGACCGGACAAACACCGCTGGTTGGTTGGATGTCAGGAACACCACCGGTCGTTGGTTGGAGGACAGGGCAACCACCGCTGGTTGGTTGGAGGACAGGACTACCACCACTGGTTGGTTGGAGGGCAGGACAACCACTGCTTGTTGGTTGGAGGGCAGGACAATCACCGCTGGTTGGTTGGAGGACAGGACAACCACCGCAGGTTGGTTGGAGGACAGGACAACCACTGCTGGATGGTTGAGGGCAGGACAACCACTGCTGATTGCTTGGAGGGCAGGACAACCACCGCTGGTTTGTTGGAGGGTAGGTCAACCACCGCTGGATGGTTGGAGGGCAGGACAACCACAGCTGGATGGTTGGAGGGCAAGACAACCACTGCTGTTTGGTTGGAGGGTAGGATAACCACCGCTTGTTGTTGGAGGGCAAGACAACCGCCGCTGGTTTGTTGGAGGTCAGGACAACCACTGCTTGTTAGTTGGAGGGCAGGATAACCAGCGCTGATTGTTTGGATGACAGGACAACCACAGCTGGTTGGTTGCAGTAACAGGACAGCCACCGCTGGTTGGTTGGAGGGCAGGACAGCCACTGCTGTTTTTTTTTGAGGGAAGGACAGCCATCACTAGGACAGCCACCACTGGTTGGTTGGATGGCAGGACAACCACCGCTGGATGGTTGGAGGAAAGGACAGCCACCTCTGGTTGGTTGGAGGGCGGGATAGCCACCACTAGGAGCCACCACTTGTTGTCTGGAGGGCGGGACAACCACCGCTGGGTAGTTGGAGGACATGACGACCACCGCCGCATGGTTGGAGGGGCAGGACAGCCACCACCAGGACAGCCACCACTGGTTGTTTGGAGAGCAGGACAACCTCTGCTGGTTAGTTGGAGGGCAGGTTGGTTGGAGGACAGGTTGGGTTGAGGACAGGACAACCACCGCTGGTTGGTTGGAGGGCATGTTGGTTGGATGGCAGGTTGGATGGAGGGCAGGTTGGTTGGAGGGCAGGTTGGTTGGA
>JADBJO010008404.1:30336-47836 GCA_016801955.1 Conus betulinus
ACACTCCTCTCTCTCGAGACTCAACTGGGCGAGTGTAACTGGCTACAGGGGCGACCTCTCTCGGCTCGATTGAGGAAGGAGTGAAAGGTGGCACTAGGAATAGCTTTAGGCTTTTTAGCCTGTCTCCTCCTCCTCCTCCGGGACGAAACCGAGAGGTGCTCTCCTGCCTCCTCACTCGCAGTTCTCCAGAAAGTACGGGAGGGGAGTGCGGGTCCACTTTCCGTTAGGCCAGCTTTAGGAACCTTGCCTAGAGCCCCGCGATGTGTTGAGGCTGTCCGCTTGCGAGACGCTCTAGACTTCCGGAGGTCCCCGCTCTGGAATACCACTTCCTGGGAGGCTGTACTTTTGGCCTCAACTCCCAGGTCAGACCTTACCACTCCGGGCAGCTGCTCCACGGATGAGGAAGAGCTCCGGACAGCGCTTACCGGTGTTTCCTGGGAAACAGTCTTCATGGGCGACCCCCGCGGGGAGAGCAAACCCAGGAATACCTTCCCCAGTGTCCATCACGCTTGGTATGTCCGAATGCTCATACTCCCCACTCTGGGATGGCTTATCCCTCGTGGAGGCCCGTTCAATATGGCACTCCAAATTGGGGTCTATCAGCAAGCGAATGTCAAGACGGGCCCCCCCCAAATTGTTCCAAGGCTGGTTTAGATTTGCCCGGGCGGCCAGACCACGAAGTGACAGGTGCCACATTCTCTGTGATCCACCGATCACTCCGCAACTGGTATGTCTGCACCGCTCCGGCAACCTTCCTCAGCCACGTCTTTGAGAAAGGGTCGTCCCGCTGCTTGGCGACAGCGACCATCCGAGGCAAGCATGTCTCACGCTCACTCTCGGATGCCTCCTTTGTAAGCCAAAGGTCCTGCACCAACCGATCTGCATGCGGGAACAGCCGACCTGCCGCTGAGATTTATCAGCGCGCTCCAGGGCGTTGGGTTTGCCGGTGGCCATCCTGAAACAGAACTCCTGGCTAATAAGTTCACTGCCTGCAGGCTCTGCATTGTACTTGTCAATATCAAGTGCGTCAGTGGCGGTGACGTTAACACACGATCCATGGTACCACTCCTGGCAGTAGTCGCATTGGATCATGAAACGTCCGCCCCACTGCTTCCTGCAGACGCAGTAAACTACCTGATCCTCATCCTCCGGTACTTCTTCTTCTTCTTCCAGATGTGACTTGAACCGCTGAATCCATGCAGGCAGTTTCCGATCTCTGCACGGCATCAGCCGGTCATGGTTCATCACGAAGACCGAGTTCCGGAGTTTGACTTGATACAGGTAAGCGGACAGTTTCCTCAAGATGACCCCCAGACCTTTCCAGGGCGAACGAACAGAGTTTCCTGCATTTTCCCCTTCACAACTGCAGTGTCCAAGAGATAGACAACATCACCTTTGGCATATGGTCTCAACAAGATCTTGAGATCATAATTTCTTTTCATGTTCCGAAGGGATGTCTTCAAATTCTCTCTTGCAGCTGTGTGGGCATCCTGCAAGGACTGGACCAAGTGGGACACGTACTCATCCTCACTCTCAAACCCTCTGGCTGGGAACAGGGAACATCAGCTGCGCTGGTGTGTTCACTTCCCTCCCCAACATCAACATGTTTGGAGTAAAACCAGTTGTTCGGTTCACAGAGGACCGGATAGCGCCAGCTATCTGCTGTACGTGTTCGTCCCACTTGTTCTGCGCTTTCCCTAGGAAGCAACGTATGGCATCCATCAACGTACGGTTGTACCGCTCCACCTGACCATTCGACGCAGGACGATATGGCGTGTGTCGGGCCTTGTGGATTTTGAAAAGCTTGGCACAAAGCCTCGAACAGCTTGCTTTCAAAATTGCGTCCCTGGTCTGAGAACAGCTGGAACGGGCAACCGAAACGTGAAAAGAAACTGTCCACCGCAGCTTTTGCTGTTGTCTCGGCCTTTTGTGGTGGAAGAGGCACGCACTCAACCATTTGGTGAATTGGTCCACCATCATGAGGCAGTGCTCATTTCCATGTGCTGTCCTGGGCAGGGGGCCAATGAAGTCAATATGGACCCGTTCCATTGGGGCCCCTGCATGGTACTCCGTCAATGGGACTTTTCCCATACCGCTTGTTTCTTTTGTTACGGCTACAAACGTCACAGGACAGCACATAGGCCTCGACATCGCGAGCTAAAGTAAACCAAAAGAATTTCTCCTTCAGTCTAGCTTTAGTCCTCGCCACGCTTGGTGTGCTGCTGATGGCAGGTCATGGTGCCATTGTATTGCTTGTTCCTGAAGGGAAGCAGGAACTACCAACTCCAAGTCCTTGGAATCCGGCTTGTGCCTGAACAGCAAGCCTTCCTTAAGCAGGAAAACATCCTCTGTTCAGCCAATGGTACTTGGCACCTGGCGAAGCTGAGAAGAGTTCCCCTTCATCGGGTTTTGTCCCCCTTCGAAGGTATTGGAGGATCAGGTGTAAGTCCTTATCTTTTCCCTGTGCTGTCCGGAGTTCCTGAACCGTAAACCCCCAGCACGAAGGGATCTCTGAGGTAGCCTCTTGTGCTAGTCGCACATTGCAGGTCCTCAGCTGCACCTGTCCATCCAGAACTCCTACCTCAAAGCTTACGCCATCAGTGCTGCCAATCTCAAAGTCCTTGAGACCGGCGAGACTTTCCTGCACTGCCTTTTCAGGCAGTGAGGCATTCTGGCTGTCCCGAAGACAGTAACTTTCAGTACTCGTACTGGTCAACCGCTCCTTGTAACCTTGAGACACCAGGATTTTTTCACCCAAGGTGAAACCAAGGATTGGCTGATCAGATGAAGTACCCCGGCGTTCAGGATGTGTCAGAAAACTGGCAGGTGCATCCTTCGAGTGTGCCAGAAAACTGTCAGGCCCTTGTCGAGCCAGAAAACTGTCAGGTTCACCCCGCGGGTGGACCAGAGAACTGGCAGGCACACTCTGCACCAGACTGGCAGGGATGTCCGGACATTCCAGAGAACTGGCAGACACAGAGCCGAACGCCCTTCAGGTGCAACCCCCGTGTGCACCCGGGAACTGGCATGCGTTCCCCTCTCTTTGGGACCACACGAGATTGGGCAACTGTCTTGCTTGTTGGCGCAGGGGCAAGCAAGAGTTTAGGAATGCGCAAGGAATTATGCCCACTGTCGTGCGCATCCCATCTGTCAGAAGGAGGTACACGGCCATCATGACTGGAAAACCCCATGGTACCCCTCCACAAAGGAGAAGGTACACGGTCATGATGACTGGAAAACCCCATGGCACCCCTTCCGTGACTCCGCGAGCAAGGTCCCCCCACAGTAGTTACTGTAGGTCCATCCGGATGGGTCCCTTTTTTTCCTCGGGAGACAAAACTGTCGGGCTTCCTTCCGTCAGGCCCCGGGCTTCGTCCACAGCCTGAAATGAACTCCCCCCACTGTTTGTCTGCTCTCCTGCAGTACTTACAACCCCCACAAGGCAGACTTTCAGGCCGAATGCCAGCCACGAAAGATTGATAAGGGGTCAAAGCATCAGGAATCCTTGAGAGTGCATCAGCGTTCTGATGCTTTGCCCCGGCCCGATGTTTTGATAATCATATGGAACTGAGAGAGTTCCTCCATCCATCGCGCCAACTGTCCCTGTGGGTGTTTTAAATCGCAGGAGCCACGTAAGACTGGAGTGGTCGGTCCTGATGGTAAAAGTCCTACCCAGTAGGTAGTACTTGAACTGCCTTGTGAACCTCACGATACTCAACAGTTCCTTCCGGGTTGTACAGCACCTCCTCTGTTCGGGAGTGAGGGCGAAACTGCTGTACGCAATCACTCGCTCCACGCCTCCTTGAATCTGACTCAGAACCGCCCCGATCGCCAAATCACTAGCATCCGTATCCAATACAAATGGATCCGTGCTATTTGGCAATGCCAGGACAGGAGGTTCGGTCAACACTCTACAGAGGTTATCAAAGGAATACTGCTTTTCCTCATCCCAGAAGAACTTGTTCTTTCCTGTGAGGTTATACAAAGGCTGCGCCAACGCTGCAAAATCTGGAATGAATATGCGCGATGGTAATTACGAAGCCAAGAAACCGTTCCACATCTTTTGAAGATTTCGGAACTGGCCAGTCCCTCACAGTCTGAATGTCCCGGTCAGACATAGCAATCTGATTCTTGCTAACCATCCGACCTAGGAACTCAACTTCAGGCTGGAAGAAAAGGCACTTCTTTGGCTTAAGCTTCAAAACCATGCTGTCGAAACCTTTGCAGCGCCTCCCTCAAGTTCTGCAAATGATCTTCAAAGCTGATCCCTAGCACCAAAATGTCGTCCAGGAAAGCGAGCACAGTCTTCCATGTCAGACCTCTCAGGATAAGGTTCACCACACGTGAGAATGTGGCTGGCGCATTGGTGAGCCCAAATCCCATCCGAACATGTTCAAACAGACCGTACTTGGTCAAGAAGGCAGTTTTCTTCCTGTCAGCTTCTTTGACTCTCACTTGCCAGTACGCATTGTTGGCATCCAGCTTCGAAAACCATGTGCTCCCCGACAAAGTATCAAGACAGTCCTCCACGAGTGGCAATGGGAAAGTATCCTTGACTGTGACATCATTTAGGGCTCGGTAATCGATGCACCAGTGAACTGATCCGTCTTTCTTTCGGATGAGGACTGGCGCTGAGGCCCACTCTGACACTGACTCCTGAATGACACCAGCCTTAAGCATTTTTTGTAAATGCGCCTCCTCCTCTCCTGCAAATACAGCAGGCGTACGGCGCATTCTTTGCTTAATGGGCTTGGCATCACCAGTGTCAATCGAGTGTGCTCGATACCGGTAAAGTTCCCTAAATCGAACTCATCAGCAGCAAACACATCCTGATAATCACATAGGAGCTTTATCAACTCCATCTTCTGATTCTCTGTCAGGTGTGTGCTGGAGTCACTAGCCAATTTCTGCAGATGCTCAGGTACTTGGTCCTTCGAGGGTTGCTTATCCCCCACACGTACCGTTCTGCAGCTTGCTTTCCCCCTTACCACGTTACACGATCCATGGTACCACTCCTGGCAGTAGTCGCATTGGATCATGAAACGTCCGCCCCACTGCTTCCTGCAGACGCAGTAAACTACCTGATCCTCATCCTCCGGTACTTCTTCTTTCTTCTTCCAGATGTGACTTGAACCGCTGAATCCATGCAGGCAGTTTCCGATCTCTGCACGGCATCAGCCGGTCATGGTTCGTCACGAAGACCGAGTTCCGGAGTTTGACTTGATACAGGTAAGCGGACAGTTTCCTCAAGATGACCCCCGGACCTTTCCAGGGCGAACAGAGTTTCCTGCATTTTCCCTTCACACTGCAGTGTCCAAGAGATAGACAACATCACCTTCGGCATATGGTCTCAACAAGATCTTGAGATCATAATTTCTTTTCATGTTCCGAAGGGATGTCTTCAAATTCTCTCTTGCAGCTGTGTGGGCATCCTGCAAGGACTGGACCAAGTGGGACACGTACTCATCCTCAGTCTCAAACCTCTGGCCGGGAACAGGGAACATCAGCTGCGCTGGTGTGTTCACTTCCCTCCCCAACATCAACATGTTTGGAGTAAAACCAGTTGTTCTTTGCTTAATGGGCTTGGCATCACCAATGTCAATCGAGTGCTCGATACCGGTAAAGTTCCCTAAATCGAACTCATCAGCAGCAAACACATCCTGATAATCACATAGGAGCTTTATCAACTCCACCTTCTGATTCTCTGTCAGGTGTGTGCTGGAGTCACTAGCCAATTTCTGCAGATGCTCAGGTACTTGGTCCTTCGAGGGTTGCTTATCCCCCACACGTACCGTTCTGCAGCTTGCTTTCCCCCTTACCACTTGTTCACAGTCTTTACTCTCAGAGGCAGAGTTCTGCTGTCCCGGATCCAGTATCTCCTGCACTTCAAATGCATTGGCTAACAGCTCCCCCTTCCTGATAGTATGGTACCTGTCACTGGGGTTTACCAGGCAAAGGATTGGATTGTCCCCGGACCGCCGCACTGTCCTCAGGATTAAGAGCTCAGAGCCCAACGAGGATTCAGTGTAGTAGTCCTGAAGGACTTTATCCAATCTGCGGTTATCCTCATGACAGTGTTGGGTGGTACCACAACTTTATGGGCAGCTGTAACCCTAGCTATGGTTGGCGGTCCCTGACCAAAACTCACGTCTAAAGGGATGATTTCTTCCCCGATCAACAGAGTTTCAGCCCTCATGTCATGGATCGCCCCCCAGTGATGCAGAAGATCATGTCCTAACAGCATCTCGTCAGCAATCGGAGCCACATACAGCCCCTCTCTGAAGGTTGCCTGGCCAATCTTCAGGGGTACAGGCGCGGTGACAAAACCCTTCAGAGTAGAACCCTGGTCAGCCATTTGCATTACCAGTTCCTTTAGCTTCCTCGGTTTCTTGGAAAGCCTATCAAACACGGAAGTGGCAACAATGGTGATTTCCGCTCCAGAGTCCACTCTGGCCTTAACTGGAATGTCACCCACCATGATGTGTACCCCGGAAGAGCCTGGACAAGCCCGATTAATGCGTATGATTTCAGGCTGTTGGCTGATTGCTTCTGATGAACTCTTTCCCTGAATTGCCCCATGGGTGTTTGGACCAGTTGCAGTTTTGTCTGTCAAGGAACCCTGTGGACCACCAGGATTGCCAGGTTTTAACTCAGACTGCTGAGGCTTTCGGGTAGCCGAGTATTTTGATTCAGCCGACCCTGGGGGAGTCAAAGAGCAACACGCCCTTGGGGTGGTGACCCTCCGGCCAACACTTTTAGGGAACTCAAACTTCAAAAATTCCTGGCCCTTGTGTATTTCCGGCTCAGAGGATCGGCCATCATCCCCAAGCCTTAGGCGTTTTTTTAAAGACTTTTTCTTGTCTCTTTTGTTCCCATTGCTCTCTGTTGCCTTCTTCTGCAGCCATTTTGTATAACGCTGGCAATCTTTCTTCAGGTGGCCCTTCTGCTGACAGAAGTAGCATTTCACCCGGGAGTCCTGGGTGGCGGTAGTTGGTTTCTGGGAAGAAGAAAGTCTCTTTATTTTCTAACTTCGAGAGCTGCAGCGTAAGCCTATCTATGGCCTTCTGCAGTCTCTCAAATTCTTCCCTGGTGACAGGTGAAATTGGACCTACCCGTCCTACCCGAGGATCTTCCAGGGGCCTGCGCCTTCTGTCGCCTACTGCTTGGGAGATGTGCTGGAACTGTTTGATTTTGTTCACAGCCTCCTCTATGGACTGGGGTTCCTCCATACAGACAAACTTTCCTGCCTCCTTATCCAAACTCCCTAGGCAGACTTTGTTAATGACCTCTTCTCTGACATGCTTCTCAGGCAGATCATGGTATGCTGACGTTGCTAGCGTAAGCACCCTATCAGCCCAATCATCCAAGGACTCTCCTGCGTTCTGGTGGGGCTTGTTGGAAGCGCATCCTGGCAGTCCCTACATATATCTTTTGCCCCAAACCGAGCTGCAAGCTTTCCCATCAACTAATGGTATGAAAAAACTCACTGCCCAGCCGGGTACATGTAGTGAAGAAGTCCAGGGCTTTTCCTTCAAGACACCAACCTAGGTAGTCCCTACTCTCCATTTCTTGACCTGCAGAGAACTACCCGGTAGCTATCAAATTTCTGCTGGAAAGACTGCCAATTAGTCTTTCCATCAAAATGTAGATTTTTTGGCAGCATCCTGGGGGTCTCCTCTTGGTTCAGAGATAGGGGCTACCGCAGGGTCCACTTCACTACCACCAGGCGAGAGAGGCACAAATTCCCCAGCCTGAGCTTCACCTCGACGGTAGGGACGATAGTGCTGATTATCATCTGCCTGGGCATGCCTGTAGGTTTGACTGGGAGGAGAGGGAAGTCTCACCTGGGGTCAACACTTGCCGTTGCCGCCGTCCATACCCATCGCCACTCCGCTCGTGATCCCACCAGCCCTGGTCGCCCCGGTCATAACTTCGGCTCCTTACATCTGCCGGTGACCTGGATCCAACTGGACTAGGGGGACCCCGTCGGGATCCAATACCCGGTCACCCCACAGCACTCACGGGATCGACTTTCCGGCAAGTCCTTTTCAAGGTGTAGATGCCCGGAACCTTTCGTGGATGCTTGCTGCGGGCGCAAACAAGGCTCATATGACCCCACAGCTCCGTGGCTACTGGCACAGACGACAACCCGGAGGCGGACCGCTGGCTAGTACTTCTACCTCCATCCTCTGACCCGAAAATAAGAGTGTGTCTCTCCACCCAATTTTCTGTGCGCAGCTGTTCGGACTCTTGAATGGAAAAACTCCGGTTTAATGTGTCATGAGTCAGACGAGGTTGGGACAAGGCCCTGGACACTTTACGGGGTATCCGGGAACGGCTATGCTGGGTTGGGGCGACTGGTCTGCCGGTCTCTTTCTTTATGGTGACTACACTAGTCGCCACTGACCCTTTAGTGCTTCCTCCCTGATCCCCAAAGTTAATGAGTGAGAGGAGGTCTTGACTCACTTCTCCGTGTAATACTGACGTCAAAATGGGTAAAGTTAGTCTCCCCTCCCTCTCTCTTATCCTCACTAACTGAGCAGCCCTCTTAGGCCCTATCCCTGGCAGCATCTGACTGAGCTGTGACGCAGTGGCTAAGTTAATGTTCAAAGCCATTGGGGGAGTGACTGTATAAACTAGGGTTTTTTTTCACTCTAGTATTGGTTTTACCAACCACCTTCCTATGCTAACTGCAGGGGTTAACACAATAAGCAACTGTATGCTGTTCTCTCTGTGCTAAACTAATGCTTGGTGCTGAGCAGCAACACAATTTTGATAACTAGGTCAACACTAGGCTACAGTGGATGCATGCACAACTAAGCTACGGGTAATCCCACTTCTGACACCATTAAAGTGTTTACCTTACACTTCAAAGGGTGGCTTAGCGTGACATGACTACCCAGTGTTTTAACTGCTCCTAGTATCGTAATTACTTCTCAGACACACAAACACATGCACACACACACAGTGCAACTCACCCTTCAGTAGCTAGGACGGCGAGTGGTGGTCAAACTGCGACACGCTCTGTCTCAGAGGGTCAAGCAGTTAACGATGGGTGGGACCAGGAAAGGCTACGAAGGCCACGTCTGGTCCGTCAGGCAAATGGCAGGGCACGGAGACTGGTGTCAATCCGCGCCCGGGTCTTCAGTTGGGGGTGAAGTCTTGGGTCGACGCCTCACGTCGCTTGCTGGTTGACGAAGGACGGGCGTCGACTCCGGTCGGAAGTAGAGGTATGTAGAGGACTTGGTGCGGTGTCGGGAGCTCTACACCTGAGGTCTCAGCTCGCCGGGGGTCGCAAGCCGAATGGTCGTCCCCTCGTCGTCACCCTGTCGTCTGCTGATAAGTGAGCTCTGCTCATGCGAGGTGCACCTTCCGGTTCCGGTTGTGAACCGGGTGTGCGTATGCGCACTGCGTGCGTCACTACACATACGACAGAGGGTCTAGAGAATAAAGACACAGAATGCTGCCATTAGAGGAGATTTGAGTGAAATCATGAGTGAACTCGGGCAAGTAAGACAAAGATGTGAAGTGATTGAACAGAGATGTGAGGGGCTAGAAGAAGAGAACAGGAAGTTAACAGAGACAGTATCAGTTCTACAATCACAACTGAACAGCTTGACGACTGACATGGCAAGAACTAGTGAACAAGGAGCAATAATGTCAGTGACTGTCGAGGGCATGAGAGATGAGATGAAGGGCATGATCAATGAAATTGATCGGTTAGAAGAGTTTTCTCGTCGAGACAACCTCCGATTGTTTGGTATCCCCCAGGTCAATGACAGTGAAGACTACAACCTGTGTGCCAGAGCAGTGACATCAGCCCTCAACAGTGTGGAGGGGGCCAAGCAGTGGACTGAGGAGGACTTGGTGCGTGCACACCGTGTGGGATACGCCAGATCAGGAGAACCACGACCCATGATAGTGAAGTTCCGGAATTGGACAGACAAAATGGCAGTGCTGACAGACAGGGAGTTCAGGGGGAGGTTGGAGAAGAGAGGAGTGAGAGTGGCCAACGACCTGACACGACGACAGGCGGCTATCGTGGCACAGGCCAGAAAAGACGGCATGTCGGCCTATTTTTCAAAGGGCAGGCTGACAGTCGGTCCCAGAAGACCGGACCCGAGATTATACGCCAAGGTGACAGCGGGGACGACGCCATCAGCGACCGCAAGAACAACGACGGCGACTACGGCAGTAAGGACGGTGACACAGGGATCAACGTGTGACACGCCCCCAGTCATCATACAGCGAACGGGACAACACAGAGACAACACGCCGGAGACGGGATGGGATTCCCCTCGCTTGAACCACGTGACTGGTACGCCCAACCAGCGATCGCTTCCTCAGCGCGCAGCGAACACAGGGCCAACGACTCGCTCGGCTGCTGACCGTGTTGGCAGGGACAGAGACGGTCGCAATCGTGATGCACGTGCCACATCGGGTGGGCCGGGCGGGGGGCGACAGCAAACGGGTTTACACAATTACCGGAGTGCCAATGACAGTACACGGAAGAGTGAAAATGCAAGAAATCCCCGCTCAAACAATAATAATAAATAGCATGAGGCAGACCATCGGACACTGAACCTAATTTTTTTAAATTACAACGTGGAAAATCTGTATAGCAAACTACAAGATGTTTCTTTTGTCAACTATATCAACTCGTTCGATTTTGTGTGTTTAACGGAAACGTTTACAGGCAGTTCTTTTGAGTTTGATGGAATGTTTCAAAATTACGCTAAATTTCATGCTTCTGCCAAAAAACTATCTATTCGTGGCAGAAATTCAGGTGGAGTTCTTTTGCTAGTGAAACATTGTTTTTTGCAAAGTTTGTCGTTCAAGTTAGACTGGGTTGTGATAATGCTATTGCTGTTAAGATAAGAAAAGATCTGCTGAAACATTGATAAAGATCTGCTGATGGTTGCATGCACATTGTTCCTGAGGGTGGGCCTGCATATGATCAGCTAGAATTAAGAAATGGCATACATATATTAGAAGAGAACTTGTTACAGTGTATAGATAAGGATGAGGTATACATGATGGTGTGCGGAGACTTGAATGCGAGAACGGGATCAGAGCAAGTGCGACTGGGAGAGCATGATCAGTTTTTTTTTGCCCAGTGATGAAAGTGAGGATGATGTGAAAGAAAGTGGTACGCGTGTTTCAAAGGATTTGGTTGTAAATAATTTTGGTAAATCACTTTTGGATTTTTTTGTTTCTTATTTGATCTGAGCATTATCAATGGATCTTGTGTCAATGATCAGAATGGTGAATTTACGTTTGTGTCACCCCCGGGGAAACAGTGTTATCGACTATTTTATTGTTTCCGATGAGGTAACGGACATGTGTAGTTTACAAGTTGGGGGAGAGTTTATACTCTTGGCATCTACCAGTCGAATTGTCTTGGAGGAATTGTTTGAGTGAAGGTTGTGTGCCCCAGATACCGCAGTCTGATACATAGAAGAAGAAAGGTAGTGTGGTCTGAAGAGTGTTGTGGGTTGTACAAAGAGGAAATGGAATCTGATGAATTTAAAGAGTGTTTGAATAAAGCACGACTGATTCTTGCCACGGATGTTAACAGGGCGACCGACATTTTAGTAAGTGCAATGTATGGGGCTGCAGCGTCCATGGTTAGGAGGGTTGGGAGAAAGAAAAAACGGTGCAATGATTGGTTTGACTTTGAGTGCGAACAGAAGAAAAGGATTTTCTTTACGACTTCTGAGATCTTTTCGGAGAGCAAAATTACCGGAATACAAAGCACTGCAAAAAGAAGCGTACATAAAAGAAAGGAAAGAGTATGGTCAATTGAAAAGAGAGAAAAAGAGATTGTCTAATGAAACGAAAATTAAGAAGCTTAAAGACTCGATTAACGATCCAAGACTTTTCTGGTCAACAATAAGAGCTGTTAGCGGGAAAGGCATGGTTTTTAATGAGATTAGCAGTCAACAGTGGTACGATCATTTCTTCAGTGTTTTCAATGACTTCGAAAGTACGCCTGTACATGAGTTGCTGAACACGAGGAGCTAGCGGAGGAGGGAAACGAAGAGTCACTCTTTAATGATCCAATCACTAAACAAGAGGTCGTAAATGGAATAAAAAACCTGAAAAGTGGAAAAAGTCCTGGTCCAGACAAAGTCATAGGTGAAATGTTTAAACATTCAAGCGCAGGGGTAGTGGACTTTTCTGGCTGAATTATTCAATGCTATTTTTGACCGTGGAATATTCCCCAGAGAATGGTCTAAATCTATAATCATACCAATTCATAAAAAGGGAGACACAAACAACCCAGACAACTATAGAGGTGTGGCTTTAACAAACGTCATAAGTAAATATACACAAATATTTTAAACAAAAGACTGACTAAATGGGCAGAAACCGAAGAAACAATAATAGAAGAACAAGCAGGTTTTACTACTCCGAAATGCTAATTTATATGTAGCCTTTGTCGACTTTAGAAAAGCCTTCGATTCGGTGAACAGGAACATTCTTTGGAATATTTTTGAGAAATAATGGCATTAACCGGGGGAAAATGTATAAGGCACTTAGAGGTGTGTACGATTCTGTAGTGGCTTGCGTACGTCAAAAGGGTAAATTAACAGATTACTTTGACTGCCCGCGTGGTNATTTTTGACCGTGGAATGTTCCCCAGAGAATGGTCTAAATCTATAATCATACCAATTCATAAAAAGGGAGACACAAACAACCCAGACAACTATAGAAGTGTGGCTTTAACAAACGTCATAAGTAAAATATACACAATATTTTAAACAAAAGACTGACTAACTGGGCAGAAACCGAAGAAACAATAATAGAAGAACAAGCAGGTTTTAGGAAAGACTATAGCACGATAGATCACATCTTTACTTTATACGCACTTGTCCAGAATATCTACTTCGAAATGCTAAATTATATGTAGCCTTTGTCGACTTTAGAAAAGCCTTCGATTCGGTGAAAAGGAACATTCTTTGGAATATTTTGAGAAATAATGGCATTAACGGGAAAATGTATAAGGCACTTAGAGGAGTGTACGATTCTGTAGTGGCTTGCGTACGTCAAAGGGTAAATTAACAGATTTTCTAGACACGAAAAATGGTGGTACGGTAACACAGAAGTAAAAGTGACAAACAGTTATAAATACCTCGGTCTGATATTCACAACCAAGCTCAGTCTTAGTGCAACTTTGACAGAAATGTGTAGAAAAGGAAAGAGAGGAGTGATCGAAATTCTTAGAACACTGAGAAAATTAGATTCATTCAGTTGAACCATCGATTTTCTGGAAACTTTTTGACACTCAGATAACACCCATATTGACATATGCAGCAGAGGTGTGGGGGGGTGCCGGTCAACAGCGAAATAGAAAGTGTCCATACATTTGCAATCAAGCGTTTCCTAAGTGTTCCCTTACATTCTTCCAATAAAATGGTTTATGCGGAAACCGGAAGGTATCCTTTATATATACACACCTATGTAAAATGTATTAAATATTGGTTGAAACTGTTAAAACTACCTTACAAGGTTATGTAAACAGGCGTACAAAATGTTGTTACAACAGCATGAGAATGGAAAGTTTAACTGGGTATCCATGTAAAGAAACTGTTGACTGAAAATGGGGTTTGGCATTGTCTGGCTAAGCCAAGAAGTAGGAAACGATGAATTGTTTATCTCAGAATTTAAAGACAGATTGATCTGTATGTTTCAACAAAACTGGCACTCTCACATGGAAGGAAATGAAAAATACAGATGGTTTCTTTCATTTAAGAGTAACCTGCAACCTGAAAAAATATTTATCGGTGGTAACAGATAGATGGCACAGAAGCGCACTGGCAAGATTTCGAACAAGAACGTTAGGTTTGTCTGCCAACAAAAAATGGTTTATGCTTGATACAACAACAGTAAATACTTGCCCAGTCTGCAAAGCAAACACCACTGAAGATGAGAGTCACTTTTTATACCATTGTGATGCTTACCAACATATTCGCGGAAAATTTAGCTTGTTTCAGGTGCCTGTTGTACAAAATTGCAATCTGATTCATATACTGACACTTGAAACGAATCGCTGATCAAATCCTTAGCAAGTTATATTGCCGAAGCTAGTAAAATCAAAAAAAATCGCTTCCAACCTGATTTCCTATTGTAAACATTATTTTCTATTCAGTGCCTGGTGGTCTTTGATTCTGTGACAATCAATGGTAATGTTTTATGAGATGCCATTGTTTTGTGTTTTGCTTTTGTCCAACACAACTTTAAAACGTTGGACCTTGAGTGTGTGAGTGTGTACACAGATGTCTAATAATTTTGACTTGTTGGGTAAATTTTGTTCAGACATTTTCCTTTATGTGGGTAATAAGTTCACGCCCCCATGTCATAACAGCTGCACAGCTATTGACATTAAAATATCATTACATAACTTATGTCTCTCTGTTTTCAGATGGCAGCCGAAGAAGGGTAAAAGAAGAAAATTTTACTTTGTACCAAGGATGGGCATTCTCCTCATAATGGAGGTGCTACAACAGAACCCACACAGAAATAGGAACACTATACGGAGTAATAACCGATCAACTGAGACAGAGGTCAGTTGAAAATTTTTGTCTTTAAAGTTAAGAAATGTGTGTGTGTGTGTGCATGGTGTGTGTGTGTGTGTGTGTGTGTGTTTTCTTCCCCTCCCCTTACCCCTCCTCCCCCCTCCCTCCCAACAACAACCATCTACTTTCAAACCCAGATTTCCTCTGATTTCTATTCACTCAACTTTCTTAGCCTGTATCTACCCAGCCTCCTTCCCTTTTGTGTGTGTGTGTGTGTGTGTGTGTGTGTGTGTGTTTTGACTTCTTGTCACTTCAAATTTCTTGAAACAATTCCTGTGTCCTCAGTTTCATGTCACTTGAAAAAGACTCTAAGAGTCGAAACGTTGAATATGTTTTTGTTTCCTTTTTGACCCCCCCTTTTGTTTCGGTCTTTACCACCAATCTTCAAATTATATAGTTGTTCACCATATATGAAATCTGTGTCGCATACTCTGGGAGCTTATTATCCATAGCATCGAAACTCTCCGTCTTCTTGCAAACCACATCAAACCTTTTTTCATCATGAAGTTCATAACTAGTTAAGTCACAGAATAAACAAAATCTTTTTTTTTTTCTCGTGAAGACCACTTCCCTTTAACACTCACTTCTTCTATTCATGTTTTCTGACAGCATTTTGTTTTGCTACCCTATCTAGTCATAGGATAACAGAACACAACAAAAATACAAATCCTTCACAAGTGCGCTGAGGAAGTTTCAGTTCGCTCCTAAACGGGAATACGGTTTTCGTTTGCTAATAAACAAACATTGAATGATAAATACCCGACTGCCACCAAAACCAGACGGGAATCCCTCTTCAGCTTCTGGGTAGTTTGAGTTGCCGGAATCACTGCAGAGACTGCCTAACCGGTTCAGCTCACCCGGCTTTAATGGTGTGCAGGTGAGCAGCAGTCAGGTAAACTTTTTCAACCTGCTTCCGGACGACTACTTTCCGGTTAGCACGGTTGCATGAAAATTTGTGACTGGACGGGAAACGGTCCGTCACACACACAAGTAGGACACATCACATTGGTTTTTTGTTTCTTTTTTTAAAATCTGAATAACATTTTTTACAATTCTTTCTATCTTTTGTCCTTACAGGTACTATGGAATGTTTCGTAAATGCTATCTTGTCTGACGTTTCCGGAACTTTTGCATAGTCACACAAACCTGCAAGCTGCATGATCAATTCTTCAGTAAAATCTAACTGGCCATATCTCATGTCTCTGTAATTCTGGAATGTCTAGTTACTCTTTCCTAAAATTTTGAAATAAAATAAAAGCATTTACACGTGCAATGTCCATACAATGAAAAAAAAAGTGTGTTTTCCACCATTTTTTAGTTTTACGTAATGCATTATATTTTGTTGTTTTAGTCGATCAATTTTTTTCCACCCCATCCATATTTTTATTATAATCCTTAACTAAAGATGGTGCCTGACTTCCCCCTGAACTTTTGATCTACGATTAACAAAGTTAGATCTATTTGCCGTATGAATTGATGACAGAAATGAAACAGCCTTGTTGTCTCTCATTGCATAGCAAGTATGTCCCTCTCCCCCTCGCGCATCTAACATCACCCCTATTTGGCTTCTTTTCAAACTGACATTTTTCAGCTGTTGAGGAAAACCTTTTCTGTTGGCTATTATAGCCGATCCCCGGTGATCAAAATATTTAAGGGAAAGAACTGAACTGAGTTAAATGTATAAACTGTTCAACTTGCTTTTATTGCCAGTAACACTATTTGTCACAACACTCGTGAACTGTGTTGATTAGGAAGAGAAAGGTAATCCTTACCTCGATAATCCAGATATTAAGCAGTTTCGTCGTCTTCTTGGTACTGCTGCACCAATGCCGGAAAGCCACACACGTGGGTTGACACCCGTGTTAGGAGTTTTGGGTGTTACTTCCCTTGTCTGGGGGCTTGTGGGACGTGAGCCGGAAGGACATGTAATCTAAACTGGAATCACGTACGTCATACGTGCGCATCTTGATGCGTGTACGTATGGCGATACGTCACGTGGAATCTACAACTCTCTACTATTTATAGCTTGTTGCCGTGTACTGATCACGCTGCCACCGCATGAAAAATCGGTCAAGGCCGAAACTTTGATAGCGTTCGTTCGTACGGAAGTGTTACGTCATCGAAAAACGCTATAGCGCCTGTTCGTGACAAGAGAGGCTGGCTTAAAAACATCGAAGGAAAAATGTAGAAAACTATCAAGATAATCAAATGGAAATAACCAACTGGTCCATTTATCACCTGGAACTACAGATGCTCTGATTACCAACAAACAAGTTGTTGCCAGTCTGTTGGCTTCCACCATCGAACAAAATTCGTTTTTCACAACCAAATTCGCTGTCTTATTGAAAAACAAACAAACATGTGCCATATTTGGTTTACATTTAAAATCAGCTGCACGAACGTGTGGCAGTTCTGTTCCTGGCCTTGACATACATTACAGCTTTCTGAAATAAGTTCAAGAAAGGGGCAACCAAACTCTTCTTTAAGTCTGCAATCATATTAAAACCATGGCGTACATTCCCCCATCCCAGCGGAGAGCCCTCATTATTCATTTTTCTACGTCTGGAAGAGACTTAAGAAACCCTTCGAATATTGTTCAATAGCTCTAAACAGCTGAATTTGCAACATGATGCAAAAGATGTGAAAGCTGGAAACTGATGGTCTTTTTTTTGTCGAAGAACAGTTCAGCTTTCGGAAGTGCCACGCGACCGATGCCCATTAAATCCACATTGAAACCAGCATCCTCAACGCCTTCAGTAACATACAACATGTGGTTGTTATCCATTTTTTTTTATCTTAGAAGGATTACGATACCACTTGGAAATATAACATTCTTAAGGATCTTCTGAAGGATATTAATTGATCTCCATATCTCAGTTTTGGAGGCCATCTCCAAATTTTTGTGGAAAGCTTTCTGGCTA
>JADBJO010008404.1:55336-75336 GCA_016801955.1 Conus betulinus
TTTCTCAAAGAAAATTATCATTCAAGTCTGTCCAGATATGATTCCGGATATCTTGTCGCAGGTCAGGTGTGCTGCTGTCCCAGCTAGGGTTGACTTGCACACACACACATAGTAAAGAAACCACTCTGACCTCAATTTCGGATGCGCTGAAGGCAGTCCACACAATACCACTTCTGAGACTGGGCACAGAAGAGGAAAACTGGTTCCACACCTGCGACTGGGCACAGGGGAAGGTAGCTGATCCCACACCTGCGAGTGGGCACAGGGGAACGAAGTCACAAGTAGAGCAACGGTCAGCCATCCGGAAGGGAGACACGGCTGCTCAGGAGGTAGGCAGACCTACGGGCTGTCGAAGATGAAGGCACTGGGGAACAAAAGGCAAGTCCTGGCCTCCAAGAAGGCTACCACACCACAGGAGGGGGAAGAGGACTGCTCGGACACTCCCATCAGAGCACACAGCCAGCCAGATCAGCACCCAGACGAAAATCCCTAGTAAACAGCATTATAAATAATCTGTCAGTATTTAACATCAAAAGTATTGATAGATTAGGCAGAGCAGAATCGAAATCGAAACGACCAAAACCCGTACAACTCGGCAAAAGTACTTGAACGAGCATATTGATCTGAACACTTCCAAAACCAATCACAGTGTTACCAGATCTGAACATTTTCATCTAAAATGTTTAAAGAAAGCACTATTAGATAACTACGATTGACATAAGAGAGAGAGAGAGAGAGAGCATACATGTGTATACGTGTAAAAGTGTGCATTGGATACAGAAAACAAGAGCACAGTCAATTAAAAGCATTTACAATTGTTTGTGAATATAACAAAAATACATGGCGCATAATGACATACAATATCAAATCTGTATCAAAAAGTGAAATCTCGTCCTTATTCACCAAATATTTTTTCAAATGTGCTCACAAATGTTGTGAACTTGAGCACTAGGTTTGGGCCACGTTTGCAATATGTCCACAAACCCTAAAAGCCATTTGCTATGCCTAAAAGTAATCCTTTTTCTTTTGTACATCGTCATAATATTTAATAATACAGTTTGTTTAAAGAAGAGGGGGAGACCACTGAATGTGTCATCTTATCAGTCACGTTAACAATATGTTCAAAGTTGCACGGAGAGAGAGAGAGAGAGAGAGAGAGAGAGCATGTATGCATGCACACACACACACACACGCATGTATTAAACGCATAAAAAAAAAGAAAATGTATGACATTGTATAAGCATTTCAAGAATGCACAATGCGTATTCACCCATGAAATAACATGCATATCAGAAAGTCCCAAATCTACCGTGTATGTCAAAGATTAGCCTCACAGCGTGTATATTTATGTCTACAACCGTGTGTTCCGTATGACCATGTTGGTGATATGATTACAAGACTTTGTAAGCATTTGCCACATCACTTAGACGTGAGAAAAGAAAAGTACACTATCGTGCGAACATTTTATAAAATGTTAGCTATTTTGACCTTGTACAAGGGAGAAAAAAAACATAATTATACAATTCTCCAAGGTTTATCAAGGACGAGGGTGAGAGAGAGAGAGAGAGAGAGAGAGAGAGAGAGAGAGAGAGAGAGAGAGAGAGTGAGTGAGTCTGTCTACATGCGTGTGCGGGTGCTTGGGGCAGAGAGAGAGAGAGAGAGAGAGAGAGAGAGATGCCTATCTATGTCAACCATATTTATAGGGACAGGAAATCCTTTCGATTATTTGGGTTTGAATTTTGTATTCCCGTAACTGGGGAAGAGACAGGGTGCAAGGCGAAAAAAGGGGGTGGGGTGGGGGTGGGGTCGGGAGGGGAGAATAATAACTTACGTATCTTTGGGATACACATCTTTTATGGAGAGACTTCCACTTCGTACGATTCCACGTAATCATCAGTGTGACTCAGATGTTCATGGAATCCCTCTACAGTTGGCTGTTCTTTGGGCGACACAGTCTGCACAGTAACATTATCAGTTTGACAGTCTCCAGAGCTACCAGTCCTTGCATGTGCCACACTCGACTGTCTGTCTTCATTAAGGTTTGTCACAGAAGTCGTCGACTGTCTTTCTTCACACACACTGCGGCCTTGGGCGATGTAGATGGGCGGTGAATACCTCCAGGGGTAGACGATGGACGTATTGGTCCCCGGCCTGTGCTCTCCAACGTCCTCTCTCTTCCGACCGCTCCCCCTCCTCCGGCTGCACGCATCCCGGATCCCCGTCTGCCTTTGGTCCCGAGACCTCTGGGTGAGGATCGTGGAGTCGAGCAAAGCCCTTTCGATTTTACCCATATCTCCGTCTTCTATGTTCAGAGTATTGTGGTCGGTCAGCTTGCGATATAATTTTCCTTGGAAAGACCAGGCAGAAACAACAGTGGATGCCTCTTAATCTGCAACAGTCTTTGCGAGTTTAGTTAGGTCAGATCTTCGTTTATGAAGATCTGTGAATTTTCATTCTTCAGTTTTTTTTCCTCTGCCTTAATATTTCTGATTCGATTTTCCTGTTTGTGAGCCCGATTGTGATCGGTCTGTTTTGTCCGTGCACAAACTTTCCAGCTCTGTGCCTGATGTGGGCAGAGTGAAAAGAAGAGACTCCCAGCGTTTTCCGCACAAGGTGTAGTATTTCTGTCTCTTTTGGTGTCTCTTTCTGAGAATCTCCCTGGAGGCAAATTCATTATCTTAAAGTTGTCCTTTTGTGCATATTGCTCTAATGAATTTCGAAGTTCTTTCTCTTGCTTGACTTTTTTTACCCATATGATCGACTTCATCTATTAATTCAGAGCATATCTTCTCCAGTAGTCCTGTCTTTTTCCTCAGGCATGAATTTTCTTTTCCAATTTCAAACATTTCCGACAATACCTTTTTTCTGTTTGTGCATTATCTTTTCCGTTTGTCTTCTCCCATCCTTATACCACTTTCCAGACGACGTAGAGCGGCGGTAATTACACTGTCATTGTTTTGTAGGATTACCTTTTGAGCACCCTCGCCTGCCTTTTCGTCGCTGTTGGCCACACTGCTGGCAAAGTCAGTTATTTTGTGCTGTTGTTGATCTGCAATTTTTTTTCGTTTACTACTTGACGAACGTTCTCTACTAAACACTTTCTCCTGAACATGTTCCTCTTCTTTGCGAGGATGAATCGACTTTCCTGTGGTAGGACTTTCACTGACTTCACTTGAAACATTGTTGGGTATTTTTGTCCTGGTTCGGCCTCCTGGTGTTGTCTTTTGGGGGCCCATAGTCATGAAAGAGTGACTAACGTGAACACAATCACCGAGCGAAAGACGATGCAGTTGGCGGAGTTCGCAGATGCACATTCTGCACGCTGTCACTGGTGAAATAGTCGTCTCTCCGTTTTTCACGTGACTGAAAGAGTATTTCTCTTTGGTAAGAAAAATTCTTCTTTTCAGTGTCAAAAAACGTTGCAATGGATATCTTTCAAATTCACGCATAGCTGAACCGTGGCACATTTTTTTCTCCGAGTTGTGCGAAGTCGGAGAAATGCACTCAGGCCATTTCATGCGGAGCGCCGTCAAAACACGTCTTACTCCGACGGTGATCAGCTGTCAACTCCCGAGCAGGCCTATATTTTGTCTCAATGAATAAAACACAGCGAAGAGAGTGTGCGACGATTTCAGAGCCACATCAATGAACTTGGAAGAGGGACAGCGCATGCGCGGAAGTCAACTCCGTTGGAAATTTTTGTCTGTGACAGAGATTAAGAAATTAGTGATTTAGTCACAAAATTAAGCCACCAAATTGTAGAAAATTAGAGCACAAAACATCTGGCCGCTGAAATCAAAGTAACGTTGCTTTTCCACCGCAAAATTAGTGTAATACCGAGGAGAAGTTCGACCGACTCGATGAAAGCAAAACTCCGCCATACTGGAAGCGTGAGTTCGTCAGACTATCGACGTTCATAAACTACGGTGCTTAGGTGAAGTTCCTACCAAGCCATCATACTGCAAATGAAGTGACAGGAAAATGACTGTATTAACAGCCGGTGTGTTTCTGCTGTTTGTGTTCTGTGCGCACTCCTTGCGCTGGGAGCTGAAGACCACCATTCTTTGCACACCCGCACCCCTTGCAGCATGCAGGAACATTAGGAAAGCCCTGAAAACCGGCCTTTGACACAGACAGGTGAGTGCTGTTTTGCTGCTTTCATTGATACTAGCTGGAGAGATGCCCATGCAGGCCCAGGTCCACACCCAAAAACATTTTCCCCTGTGGGATATGTGAAAGGAATATGTCATGGCGTCGCATGCGACTGCTGCAGTGTCTGGTATCACAAGAGTTGCATTGAACTCTGTACAGCCGACTTCAGCCTTCTGAATAGACCCAGTATCACCTGGATTTGCCATAAAGGCGACAGCGCAAACTGTAGTTCTTTCACCTTCCAGAGTTACTCTCTAAGCACGTCAAACTACTACCACCCCCATGTCAAACCACAGTATTGACTCACTCAACTCGTCAAACCACTTCAGTCCCCTGAAAACCAGCAGCCCTAGAGGCAGGAGACAGGACAAAAAAGTGAGCTATTGACCTGCATTTACAGGCATTCCATACATACGGGCCAGTTACCAGAGGATTGGCTGTCAGCAAACCTATCAGCAATTTTCAAGAAAGGAGACAGATATAAGGCAGAGAATTACAGGCCAGTTTCTCAAACTTCATTGGCCTGTAAACTCCTCAAACATATCATCTGTTGTCACCTTAGAAACCATATGGAGAGGCACAACATACTGACAGAAAGGAACCACGGCTTCATATCCGGTTACTTCTGTGAGACGCAGTTGATTACCACAATGCAGGATCTCTTCGAGTCCTACGGTGCCGGGAAGCAAACCGACGTGGTGATACTGGACTTTAGGAAAGCCTTTCACAAGGTACCTCACAACAAGTTACTCCACAAACTCGATCATTATGGAGTATGAGGGCCTATTCATGAATGTCTCACCAACTTCTTGACTTAGAGGAGGATGCGAGTGGTCCTGGAAGGAGAGGCATCAGGCGAGGTAGCTGTCAACTCCAGTGTCCCTCAGGGAACAGTGCTGGGGCCATTGCTCTTCGTGTGCCACATCTATGACATACCAGAAGCAGTGAAGTCAAAAGTACGACTCTTCGCGGATGACTGCATACTGCACCGCAACATCGACACCCTTCAGGACCACATGACCCTGCAGGAAGACCTGAGAGACCTTGACGACTGTGCCAAGAGATAAGGGGATGCGCTTCAACACTCAGAAATGTTACATCCTATCCTCCTGGAGCAAGTCTACCTACATGTACAGCTTCAGTAGAGTCTTCCTGAAACAGGTTCAGCAAAACCCGTACATAATCATGATACAATAATAGTAATCATCATAACAATGCTAATAATTATATGATAATAATAATTATTATTATTGTTATTACCATGATTATAATAATGATGATAACAATGACAACAATGATAATAATAATAATAATAATAATAATAGTAACAATATTAATCATAATAATAATCATTGTATTTTTACAACAATAGTAACAATAATAATAATAATGATAATCATTATTTATTATTATTACAATTATCATAATATATCAAAATAAAAACAGTCACAATAAGAAAAATGATAATAATAAAAAAAATGATAATAATGATAACAACAACAACAAAAAGAAGTAGAACAATAAGTAGAGAAGAATAGAAATAATGATAATAATGATGATGTTAGTAATGATGATAATAATAACAATAATAATAATCATTATAATTACAATTTAATAATAATGAATTATCATTACTACTACTACTACTACTACAACTACTCACAATAATAATCATCATCATGATCTTACTTATACCATTAATAACAATAATCATAACAACAACTACAACAACAATAATAATAGTAGTAGGAATAATAATATAACAATAGCAACAATAAAAAAACAATGACAACAATATCAATTACAGCGATAAAAATAATAACAATGATAACAATATTAATAACAAGAACAATGAAGATAATAATAATAATGGTAATAATAATAACACCATCAACAACAACAACAATAATAGAATAATGATGAAACGAACAATGACAACAACAACAGCAACATTAATTATCATCATCATCATCATCATCATCATCATCCACCATTATCATCATCATCATAAATTATCATTACTACTACTACTACTATTACTACTACTAATACTACTCAAAATAATAATCATCATCATGATCTCAGTAATAACATTAATAACAATAATCATAACAACAACAACAACAACAATAATAAAACAATAATACCAATATTAGGAATGTTAAAAATAAAATAATAAAAATGATAATAATAATATAAAAATAATAATGATCAGCATCATCATCATCATAATCATCATCATCATGATACTAATGATAATAATAATGATGTTAATAATCATAATCATCATTATAATAATAATGATATAAAAAATAAAGATAATAATAATGATGATAACAATAGTAATAATAATAATATAATAATAATAATAATCAAGGAAGAAGAAGAAGAATATTAATAATAATGAAAATAAAATGAATAATCATATTGATAGTATTAGTACCACCACTACTACTAGTACTACTGCCACTACTACTACTGCTACTAACAATAATAATGATGATCATGATGATGATGATGGTAATAATAATAATAATAGCAATAGTAGAAATAATAGTAGTAGTAATAATAGTAATAATAATAGTAATAATAATGATAATAATCATAATAATTTTTAAATGCTAATGATATAAAGAAATGATGCTCATAAAAATAGAGGAAATATCATAATAATGATAAGAATATGACTAAAACAAGTGAGCGCAATAATGGTAATAGTGAAAATGAAAACAACAATAGCAATATTAGGAATTTTAAAAAATATAATAATAGAAATAATAATATAAAAACGATTATGATAATGATAATCATCATCATCATAACAATAATAATAATAACGATCATGATACTAATGATAATAATGCTAATAATAATGATATTAATAATGATGATAATAATAATAATAATAACAATCGTGGTAGTCTTCGATTTCGACAATGTCACTGTGCAGATGACCTTCTCCCATGGCACGAGTGTGGCTGGAGAGACCGATTCTCGAGGCACACACCCGTGGGCAGTAGGGGCATTTGAACGTGGCTAATGTGGGAAGGGAGATCACAGAGGCCTTGCGTTTTTCTCTTGCATTAGTTATGTGGTTGCGGCGGTTGTCTTCAAATTCTTCCTGGGCTTCCTGGTTAGACTTCACCATACTGCTCTGTCTTGGGCACAAACCTCTAGGTCTTTTGCAGGCGTGTAGCTGTGCTTTAGATTGTCTTTTACAGAGTCTTTGAAGCGCTTTCTGGGGCGGCCTCTGGGTCACTGGCCCTGCCTCAGTTCTCCGTAGAGCAACTGCCAAGGCAGACTGTGAGGCTCCATACGGATGACATGTCCAGTCCAGCGAAGCTGGGCCTTCATTATCATGGCTTCGATGCTGAGCAGACCAGCTCTGTCCAGGACTTCGAGGTTGGTCACTCGGTCTTGCCACTTGATGCCCATAATCGCTCGTAGTGATCTCGTGTGGAAGCGTTCAAGCTGTTTCGTGTTTTTCCGGTACAGCGTCCAGGACTCACAGCCGTAGAAGAGACTAGTGAGAACAACAGCTTTGTAGACCTTGATCTTTGTGTCGAGCTTGATGCTTTTGTGGGTCATCACACGAGTACGTAGGCGGCCAAGAGCTTGGCTGGCTTTGTTGATCCTGGCAGAGATTTCTCTGTCAAGAGAGCCATCACTGGAAATGACGCTCCCGAGGTACTTGAAGTGTTTGACAGTTTTCAGAGTGGTGCCTCCGATGGTGATGGTGGGGGGGAGGTTGCACTGTTGGGCCTGGGGAGGGTTGGTAGAGCACTTCTGTTTTTCCAAGGCTGCTGATTGTCAGGCCAAAAAGCCGAGAGGCTTCCACAAACTTGCTGACAATGAACTGGAGATCCGCTTCTGTGTGTGCCATCAGGGCACAGTCATCGGCAAACACTGCGTCAGTCACAAGTCTCTCGACTGTTTGGGTCTTGGTGCTCAGCCGACAAAGGTCAAACAGAGAGCCGTCCAGCCTGTACTTGATGTAGATGCCTCTGTCGAGATCTCCGAGGGCATGGTTCAGCACGCACGTGAAGAACAGGTTGAACAGGACCAGAGCAAGGACACAGCCCTGCTTGACGCCGTTCGAGATTTCAAAGGGAGCAGAGCTGTCACCCCCAACAAGCACAAGGCCAACCATGTCGTCGTGGAGTAGGCGGATGATTTTTGTGAATTTCCTCGGACAGCCAAGCTTGGAGAGTATGACCCACAGCGCCTCCCTGTTCACCGTGTCGAAGGCTTTTGTTAAGTCGATGATGAAGACAGCGTAGAGAGGTCCATCCGCTGCTCAATGCACTTTTCTTGGACCTGTCTCACCGAGAAGACCATGTCGATGGTGCTGCGGCCTGGTCTGAAGCCAGACTGTGACTCCGGCAGTGACGGTTCTGACACAGCGCTGATCAGGCGGTTTAAGATTACTCTTGCAAGGATTTTCCCAGCGACTGAGAGGAGGGAGACGCCTCGGTAGTTACCACAGTCAGACTTGCTGCCCTTGTTTTTATACAGGGAGACAACAGTGGCATCTCGAAAGTCTTGTGGCATGGTTTCTTCCCCCCAAATGCTGCTGCAGAGTATGTCGTGTAGAGTGTCCAGGGCCACTGGACCGGCTGCCTTGTACATCTCGGCTGGGATGCCGTCCATGCCTGGTGCCTTACCACTGCTCTCGTCTGCTTCACTGCCTTAGTGATTTCCTCGAGGCTGGGTAGAAGGTCAAGCTCTTCCAGGGCCGGCTTCTCCGGGATAGCGTTCAAGGCTGAAGAGTCGACTGTGGACGGTCTGTTGAGTAAGGTGGAGAAATGTTCCCTCCAGCGTTGTGTGATGCTGTCCTTGTCTTTCAGCAGGGTCTTGCCATCTGCAGACAGGAGTGGGGTGGTGCTGGGTCTCTGTGGTCCGTAGACAGCCTTGAGCGAGTTGAAGAACTCTTTGGAGTAATTCAGGTCGGCATATCGTTGAACCTCATCAGCTTTCCTGTCCCACCAGCTGTCTTGCATTGTGCGCAGTTCTCTCTGGGCTTTGCTCTGGAGGTGCTTGAAGCGATCCTTCTTGGAGATGGAGGATAGATCGTCTGCCAGTTGATATAGGCAGTGTGTTTCTCTTCTAAGAGTTTGTTGATGTCTTCATTGTTTTCATCAAACCAGTCCTGGTGGACACGCTTCTTGAGGCCTAGAGTGGCTTTGGCTGACTCTGTCACCGTCTGTTTGAACTGGTTCCATTGTTCTGTTGGGTCTCCAGTCAGCGGTCCCTGAGCAGTCAGAGTCTCATCTAGGTGAGTTTGGAATTTCTCTTTTACGAAAGGATTCTGCAGTTTTGAGATTTTGAATTTTGATCGAGCAGCCCTGGGTTTCCTGCGTTGGACTCTGGCTATGTGAAAATTGAAGACCGCCCTCACTAAACACGGTGGTCTGTGTCCAACACTCAGCTCCTCGCATGGCTCTGGTGATCATCACGTCTCGTGTATCCTGCCGTCGAACAATGACATAGTCTATAAGATGCCACTGCTTGGACCTTGGATGCATCCACGTGGTTTTGTGTTTGTTGGCCAGTCTGAAGAGGGTGTTGGTGATGGTGAGACCGTTCTCAGCACACACAGTCAGGAGCAGTAGCCCATTGCTGTTCATCTTGCCGACTCCCTGGGAACCAGAACTCCCTCCCAGCTCTGGTGATCTGTCCCCACTCTTGCGTTGAAGTCCCCTAGGACTACTAGCTTGTCGCTTGCAGGAGTTGACTTCACAAGAGAGTCCAAGGTTTCATAAAATCTCTCCTTGTCTTCCTCACAGCTTGTGAGTGTGGGGGCGTAGGCCAACTCCCTGATCTCCCCACCGGCATCAACGAACGACTGATGAAACTGCGCTTCCCCGTCGGTCGCTCCAGGCATGTCACCATCATCAGTGCCTACGCCCCACACTCACAAGCTGTGAGGAAGACAAGGAGAGATTTTATGAAAACTTGGACTCTCTTGTGAAGTCAACTCCTGCAAGCGACACGGTCTCACCATCACCACACACCCTCTTCAGACTGGCCAACAAACACAAAACCACGTGGATGCATCCAAGGTCCAAGCAGTGGCATCTTATAGACTATGTCATTGTTCGACGGCAGGATACACGGACGTGATGATCACCAGAGCCATGCGAGGAGCTGAGTGTTGGACAGACCACCGTTTAGTGAGGGCGGTCTTCAATTTTCACATAGCCAGAGTCCAACGCAGGAAGCCCAAGGCTGCTCGATCAAAATTCAACATCTCAAAAAAACTGCAGAACCCTCTCTTAAAAGAGAAATTCCAAACTCACCTAGATGAGACTCTGACTGCTCAGGGACCGCTGACTGGAGACCCAACAGAACAATGGAACCAGTTCAAACAGACGGTGACAGAGTCAGCCAAAGCCACTCTAGGCCTCAAGAAGCGTGTCCACCAGGACTGTTTGATGAAAACAATGAAGACATCAACAAACTCTTAGAAGAGAAACACACTGCCTATATCAACTGGGCAGAACGATCTATCCTCCATCTCCAAGAAGGATCGCTTCAAGCACCTCCAGAGCAAAGCCCAGAGAGAACTGCGCACAATGCAAGACAGCTGTGGGACAGGAAAGCTGATGAGGTTCAACGATATGCCGACCTGAATTACTCCAAGAGTTCTTCAACTCGCTCAAGGCTGTCTACGGACCACAGAGACCCAGCACCACCCCACTCCTGTCTGCAGATGGCAAGACCCTGCTGCTGAAAGACAAGGACAGCATCACACAACGCTGGAGGGAACATTTCTCCACCTTACTCAACAGACCGTCCACAGTCAGTCGACTCTTCAGCCTTGAACGCTATCCCGGAGAAGCCGGCCCTGGAAGAGCTTGACTCTACCCAGCCTCGAGGAAATCACTAAGGCAGTGAAGCAGACGAGCAGTGGTAAGGCACCAGGCATGGACGGCATCCCAGCCGAGATGTACAAGGCAGCCGGGTCCAGTGGCCCTGGACACTCTCCACGACATACTCTGCAGCGTTTGGGGGGAAGAAACCATGCCACAAGACTTTCGAGATGCCACTGTGTCTCCCTGTATAAAAAAACAAGGGCAGCAAGTCTGACTGTGGTAACTACCGAGGCGTCTCCCTCCTCTCAGTCGCTGGGAAAATCCTTGCAAGAGTCATCTTAAACCGCCTGATCAGCGCTGTGTCAGAACCGTCACTGCCGGAGTCACAGTCTGGCTTCAGACCAGGCGCAGCACCATCGACATGGTCTTCTCGGTGAGACAGGTCCAAGAAAAGTGTATTGAGCAGCGGATGGACCTCTACGCTGTCTTCATCGACTTAACAAAAGCCTTCGACACGGTGAACAGGGAGGCGCTGTGGGTCATCTCCAAGCTTGGCTGTCCGAGGAAATTCACAAAAATCATCCGCCTATTCCACGACGACATGGTTGGCCTTGTGCTTGTTGTTGGGGTGACAGCTCTGCTCCCTTTGAAATCTCGAACGGCGTCAAGCAGGGCTGTGTCCTTGCTCGGTCCTGTTCAACCTGTTCTTCACGTGCGTGCTGAACCATGCCCTCGGAGATCTCGACAGAGGCATCTACATCAAGTACAGGCTGGACGGCTCTCTGTTTGACCTTCGTCGGCTGAGCGCCAAGACCCGAACAGTCGAGAGACTTGTGACTGACGCACTGTTTGCCGACGACTGTGCCCTGATGGCACACACAGAAGCGGATCTCCAGTTCATTGTCAGCAAGTTTGCGGAAGCCTCTCGGCTTTTTGGCCTGACAATCAGCCTGGAAAAAACGGAAGTGCTCTACCAACCCTCCCCAGGCCCAACAGTGCAAACCCCCCCCCACCATCACCATCGGAGGCACCACTCTGAAAACTGTCGAGCACTTCAAGTACCTCGGGAGCGTCATTTTCCAGTGATGGCTCTCTTGACAGAGAAATCTCTGCCAGGATCAGCAAAGCCAGCCAAGCTCTTGGCCGCCTACGTACTCGTGTGATGACCCACAAAAGCATCAAGCTCGACACAAAGATCAAGGTCTACAAAGCTGTTGTTCTCACTAGTCTCCTCCTACGGCTGTGAGTCCTGGACGCTGTACCGGAAACACACGAAACAGCTTGAACGCTTCCACACGAGATCACTACGAGCGATTATGGGCATCAAGTGGCAAGACCGAGTGACCAACCTCGAAGTCCTGGACAGAGCCGGTCTGCTCAGCATCGAAGCCATGATAATGAAGGCCCAGCTTCGCTGGACTGGACATGTCATCCGTATGGAGCCTCACAGACTGCCTCGGCAGTTGCTCTACGGAGAACTGAGGCAGGGCCAGAGACCCAGAGCCGCCCCAGAAAGCGCTTCAAAGACTGTGTAAAAGACAATCTGAAGCCACGCCTGCAAAAGACCTAGAGGTTTGTGCCCAAGACAGAGCAGTATGGCGAAGTCTAACCAGGAAGGCCCAGGAAGAATTTGAAGACAACCGCCGCAACCACATGACTACTGCAAGAGAGAAAAACGCAAGGCCTCGGTGTCCTCCCTTCCCACATTAGCCACGTTCAAATGCCCCTACTGCCCACGGGTGTGTGCCTCGAGAATCGGTCTCTCCAGCCACACTCGTGCCCATGGGAGAAGGTCATCTGCACAGTGAGCGCTCACTTGTTTTAGTCATATTCTTATCATTATTATGATATTTCCTCTATTTTTATGAGCATCATTTCTTTATATCATTAGCATTTTAAAAATATTATGATTATTATCATTATTATTACTATTATTATTACTATTATTACTACTACTATTATTTCTACTATTGCTATTATTATTATTATTACCATCATCATCATCATGATCATCATTATTATTTGTTAGTAGCAGTAGTAGTAGTGGCAGTAGTACTAGTAGTAGTGGTGGTACTAATACTATCAATATGATTATTCATTTTATTTTCATTATTATTAATATTCTTCTTCTTCTTCCTTGATTATTATTATTAATATTATTATTATTACTATTTGTATCATCATTATTATTATCTTTATTTTTTATATCATTATTATTATAATGATGATTATGATTATTAACATCATTATTTTTATCATTAGTATCATGATGATGATGATTATGATGATGATGATGCTGCTGATCATTATTATTTTTATATTATTATTATCATTTTTATTATTTTATTTTAACATTCCTAATATTGGTATTATTGTTTTATATTGTTGTTGTTGTTGTTGTTATGATTATTGTTATTAATGTTATTACTGAGATCATGATGATGAGTATTATTTTGAGTAGTATTAGTAGTAGTAATAGTAGTAGTAGTAGTAATGATAATTTATGATGATGATGATAATGTGTGATGATGATGATGAGATGATGATGATGATTAATGTTGCTGTTGTTGTTGTCATTGTTCGTTTCATCATTATTCTATTATTGTTGTTGTTGTTGATGGTGTTATTATTATTACCATTATTATTATTATCTTCATTGTTCTTGTTATTATATTGTTATCATGTGTTATTATTTTATCGCTGTAATTGATATTGTTGTCATTGTTTTTTTATTGTTGCTATTGTTATATTATTATTCCTACTACTATTATTATTGTTGTTGTAGTTGTTGTTATGATTATTGTTATTAATGGTTATAAGTAAGATCATGATGATGATTATTATTGTGAGTAGTTGTAGTAGTAGTAGTAGTAGTAATGATAATTCATTATTATTAAAATTGTAATTATAATGATTATTATATTGTTATTATTATCATCATTACTAACATCATCATTATTATCATTATTTCTATTCTTCTACTTATTGTTCTACTTCTTTTTGTTGTTGTTGTTATCATTATTATCATTTTTTTTATTATTATCATTTTTCTTATTGTGACTGTTTTTATTTTGATATTATTATGATAATTGTAATAATAATAATAATAATGATTATCATTATTATTATTATTGTTACTATTGTTGTAAAAATACAATGATTATTATTATGATTAATATTGTTACTATTATTATTATTATTATCATTGTTTCATTGTTATCATCATTTTATAATCATGGTAATAACAATAATAATAATTATTATTATCAATATAATTATTAGCATTGTTATGATGATTACTATTATTGTATCATGAATATGTACGGGTTTTGCTGAACCTGTTTTCAGGAAGACTCTACTGAAGCTGTACATGTAGGTAGACTTGCTCCAGGAGGATAGGATGTAACATTTCTGAGTGTTGAAGCGCATCCCCTTATCTCTTGGCACAGTCGTCAAGGTCTCTCAGGTCTTCCTGCAGGGTCATGTGGTCCTGAAGGGTGTCGATGTTGCGGTGCAGTATGCAGTCATCCGCGAAGAGTCGTACTTTTGACTTCACTGCTTCTGGTATGTCATAGATGTGGCACACGAAGAGCAATGGCCCCAGCACTGTTCCCTGAGGGACACTGGAGTTGACAGCTACCTCGCCTGATGCCTCTCCTTCCAGGACCACTCGCATCCTCCTCTAAGTCAAGAAGTTGGTGAGACATTCATGAATAGGCCCTCATACTCCATAATGATCGAGTTGTGGAGTAACTTGTTGTGAGGTACCTTGTGAAAGGCTTTCCTAAAGTCCAGTATCACCACGTCGGTTTGCTTCCCGGCACCGTAGGACTCGAAGAGATCCTGCATTGTGGTAATCAACTGCGTCTCACAGAAGTAACCGGATATGAAGCCGTGGTTCCTTTCTGTCAGTATGTTGTGCCTCTCCATATGGTTTCTAAGGTGACAACAGATGATATGTTTGAGGAGTTTTACAGGCCAATGAAGTTTGAGAAACTGGCCTGTAATTTCTCTGCCTTATATCTGTCTCCTTTCTTGAAAATTGCTGATAGGTTTGCTGACAGCCAATCCTCTGGTAACTGGCCCGTATGTATGGAATGCCTGTAAATGCAGGTCAATAGCTCACTTTTTTGTCCTGTCTCCTGCCTCTAGGGCTGCTGGTTTTCAGGGGACTGAAGTGGTTTGACAGTTGAGTGAGTCAATACTGTGGTTTGACATGGGGTGGTAGTAGTTTGACGTGCTTAGAGAGTAACTCTGGAAGGTGAAAGAACTACAGTTTGCGCTGTCGCCTTTATGGCAAATCCAGGTGATACTGGGTCTATTCAGAAGGCTGAAGTCGGCTGTACAGAGTTCAATGCAACTCTTGTGATACCAGACACTGCAGCAGTCGCATGCGACGCCATGACATATTCCTTTCACATATCCCACAGGGGAAATGTTTTTTGGGTGTGGACCTGGGCCTGCATGGGCATCTCCAGCTAGTATCAATGAAAGCAGCAAAACAGCACTCACCTGTCTGTGTCAAGGCCGGTTTTCAGGGCTTTCCTAATGTTCCTGCATGCTGCAAGGGGTGCGGGTGTGCAAAGAATGGTGGTCTTCAGCTCCCAGCGCAAGGAGTGCGCACAGAACCAAACAGCAGAAACACACCGGCTGTTAATACAGTCATTTTCCTGTCACTTCATTTGCAGTATGATGGCTTGGTAGGAACTTCACCTAAGCACCGTAGTTTATGAACGTCGATAGTCTGACGAACTCACGCTTCCAGTATGGCGGAGTTTTGCTTTCATCGAGTCGGTCGAACTTCTCCTCGGTATTACACTAATTTTGCGGTGGAAAAGCAACGTTACCTTTGATTTCAGCGGCCAGATGTTTTGTGCTCTAATTTTCTACAATTTGGTGGCTTAATTTTGTGACTAAATCACTAATTTCTTAATCTCTGTCACAGACAAAATTTCCAACGGAGTTGACTTCCGCGCATGCGCTGTCCCTCTTCCAAGTTCATTGATGTGGCACTGAAATCGTCGCACACTCTCTTCGCTGTGTTTTATTCATTGAGACAAAATATAGGCCTGCTCGGGAGTTGACAGCTGATCACCGTCGGAGTAAGACGTTTTTGACGGCGCTCCGCATGAAATGGCCTGAGTGCATTTCTCCGACTTCGCACAACTCGGAGAAAAAAATGTGCCACGGTTCAGCTATGCGTGAATTTGAAAGATATCCATTGCAACGTTTTTTGACACTGAAAAGAAGAATTTTTCTTACCAAAGAGAATACTCTTTCAGTCACGTGAAAAACGGAGAGACGACTATTTCACCAGTGACAGCGTGCAGAATGTGCATCTGCGAACTCCGCCAACTGCATCGTCTTTCGCTCGGTGATTGTGTTCACGTTAGTCACTCTTTCATGACTATGGGGCCCCCAAAAGACAACACCAGGAGGCCGAACCAGGACAAAAATACCCAACAATGTTTCAAGTGAAGTCAGTGAAAGTCCTACCACAGGAAAGTCGATTCATCCTCGCAAAGAAGAGGAACATGTTCAGGAGAAAGTGTTTAGTAGAGAACGTTCGTCAAGTAGTAAACGAAAAATTGCAGATCAACAACAGCACAAAATAACTGACTTTGCCAGCAGTGTGGCCAACAGCGACGAAAAGGCAGGCGAGGGTGCTCAAAAGGTAATCCTACAAAACAATGACAGTGTAATTACCGCCGCTCTACGTCGTCTGGAAGTGGTATAAGGATGGGAGAAGAAACGGAAAAGATAATGCACAAACAGAAAAAAGGTATTGTCGGAAATGTTTGAAATTGGAAAAGAAAATTCATGCCTGAGGAAAAAGACAGGACTACTGGAGAAGATATGCTCTGAATTAATAGATGAAGTCGATCATATGGGGTAAAAAGTCAAGCAAGAGAAAGAACTTCGAAATTCATTAGAGCAATATGCACAAAGGACAACTTTAAGATAATGAATTTGCCTCCAGGGAGATTCTCAGAAAGAGACACCAAAAGAGACAGAAATACTACACCTTGTGCGGAAAACGCTGGGAGTCTCTTCTTTTCACTCTGCCCACATCAGGCACAGAGCTGGAAAGTTTGTGCACGGACAAAACAGACCGATCACAATCGGGCTCACAAACAGGAAAATCGAATCAGAAATATTAAGGCAGAGGAAAAACTGAAGAATGAAAATTCACAGATCTTCATAAACGAAGATCTGACCTAACTAAACTCGCAAAGACTGTTGCAGATTAAGAGGCATCCACTGTTGTTTCTGCCTGGTCTTTCCAAGGAAAATT
Organism: Conus betulinus; assembly: GCA_016801955.1. NCBI lineage: Eukaryota > Metazoa > Mollusca > Gastropoda > Neogastropoda > Conidae > Conus > Conus betulinus. The sequence goes on from JADBJO010008404.1 coordinate 72,599, forward strand.
ATATCGCAAGCTGACCGACCACAATACTCTGAACATAGAAGACGGAGATATGGGTAAAATCGAAAGGGCTTTGCTCGACTCCACGATCCTCACCCAGAGGTCTCGGGACCAAAGGCAGACGGGGATCCGGGATGCGTGCAGCCGGAGGAGGGGGAGCGGTCGGAAGAGAGAGGACGTTGGAGAGCACAGGCCGGGGACCAATACGTCCATCGTCTACCCCTGGAGGTATTCACCGCCCATCTACATCGCCCAAGGCCGCAGTGTGTGAAGAAAGACAGTCGACGACTTCTGTGACAAAACCTTAATGAAGACAGACAGTCGAGTGTGGCACATGCAAGGACTGGTAGCTCTGGAGACTGTCAAACTGATAATGTTACTGTGCAGACTGTGTCGCCCAAAGAACAGCCAACTGTAGAGGGATTCCATGAACATCTGAGTCACACTGATGATTACGTGGAATCGTACGAAGTGGAAGTCTCTCCATAAAAGATGTGTATCCCAAAGATACGTAAGTTATTATTCTCCCCTCCCGACCCCACCCCCACCCCACCCCCTTTTTTTCGCCTTGCACCCTGTCTCTTCCCCAGTTACGGGAATACAAAATTCAAACCCAAATAATCGAAAGGATTTCCTGTCCCTATAAATATGGTTGACATAGATAGGCATCTCTCTCTCTCTCTCTCTCTCTCTCCTCTCTGCCCCAAGCACCCGCACACGCATGTAGACAGACTCTCTCTCTCTCTCTCTCTCTCTCTCTCTCTCTCTCTCTCTCTCACCTCGTCCCTTGATAAACCCTTGGAGAATTGTATAATTATGTTTTTTTTCTCCCTTGTACAAGGTCAAAATAGCTAACATTTTATAAAATGTTCGCACGATAGTGTACTTTTCTTTCTCACGTCTAAGTGATGTGTGTGGCAAATGCTTACAAAGTCTTGTAATCATATCACCAACATGGTCATACGGAACACACGGTTGTAGACATAAATATACACGCTGTGAGGCTAATCTTTGACATACACGGTAGATTTGGGACTTTCTGATATGCATGTTATTTCATGGGTGAATACGCATTGTGCATTCTTGAAATGCTTATACAATGTCATACATTTTCTTTTTTTTATGCGTTTAATACATGCGTGTGTGTGTGTGTGTGCATACATGCTCTCTCTCTCTCTCTCTCTCTCTCTCTCCGTGCAACTTTGAACATATTGTTAACGTGACTGATAAGATGACACATTCAGTGGTCTCCCCCTCTTCTTTAAACAAACTGTATTATTAAATATTATGACGATGTACAAAAGAAAAAGGATTACTTTTAGGCATAGCAAATGGCTTTTAGGGTTTGTGGACATATTGCAAACGTGGCCCAAACCTAGTGCTCAAGTTCACAACATTTGTGAGCACATTTGAAAAAAATAATTTGGTGAATAAGGACGAGATTTCACTTTTTGATACAGATTTGATATTGTATGTCATTATGCGCCATGTATTTTTGTTATATTCACAAACAATTGTAAATGCTTTTAATTGACTGTGCTCTTGTTTTCTGTATCCAATGCACACTTTTACACGTATACACATGTATGCTCTCTCTCTCTCTCTCTCTCTTGTCAATCGTAGTTATCTAATAGTGCTTTCTTTAAACATTTTAGATGAAAATGTTCAGATCTGGTAACACTGTGATTGGTTTTGGGTGTTCAGATCAATATGCTCGTTCAAGTACTTTTGCCGAGTTGTACGGGTTTTGGTCGTTTCGATTTCGATTCTGCTCTGCCTAATCTATCAATACTTTTGATGTTAAATACTGACAGATTATTTATAATGCTGTTTACTAGGGATTTTTCGTCTGGGTGCTGATCTGGCTGGCTGTGTGCTCTGATGGGAGTGTCCGAGCAGTCCTCTTCCCCCTCCTGTGGTGTGGTAGCCTTCTTGGAGGCCAGGACTTGCCTTTTGTTCCCAGTGCCTTCATCTTCGACAGCCCGTAGGTCTGCCTACTCCTGAGCAGCCGTGTCTCCCCTCCGGATGGCTGACCGTTGCTCTACTTGTGACTTCGTTCCCCTGTGCCCACTCGCAGGTGTGGGATCAGCTACCTTCCCCTGTGCCCAGTCGCAGGTGTGGAAACCAGTTTTCCTCTTCTGTGCCCAGTCTCAGAAGTGGTATTGTGTGGACTGCCTTCAGCGCATCCGAAATTGAGGTCAGAGTGGTTTCTTTACTATGTGTGTGTGCAAGTCAACCCTAGCTGGGACAGCAGCACACCTGACCTGCGACAAGATATCCGGAATCATATCTGGACAGACTTGAATGATAATTTTCTTTGAGAAAGTTAGAAATCCTTTTTTTGTTGATGCTGTCATTGTATCATGTCATGAGATGATATGAATCCTTCTCCCTCTTAGTGGCTACCAGACTAAACAAGTCACTCGGTTAAAGAAGGCTACTCACTGTGTGCGTGGCTTTCGTCGGCAATCCGGCTGACTTCTTCAGCGCAACTGCTGGGTTGAGAACTGGATTCAGTGCGCACCGCTGTGAGCGAACTCGCGACAGTGCGTCTGAATGAGTGAGGAGTAGGCCTACACCTTTTTTTTTTTTTTTTTTTTTTTTTTTTTTTTTTTTTACTGTATTGTGTCTTGAGTGAAGCTATGAATTATTTTCTAGCCTAACAGGGAGTGTGAGTGCACACATATGCTGATTTAGTTTACAGTTACATGTTGATGTTGTTCATGTGCTAAAAGAAAAAA
>JADBJO010008404.1:82836-96522 GCA_016801955.1 Conus betulinus
AAAGACCATCAGTTTCCAGCTTTCACATCTTTTGCATCATGTTGCAAATTCAGCTGTTTAGAGCTATTGAACAATAATTCGAAGGGTTTCTTAGTCTCTTCCAGACGTAGAAAAATGAATAATGAGGGCTCTCCGCTGGGATGGGGGAATGTACGCCATGGTTTTAATATGATTGCAGACTTAAAGAAGAGTTTGGTTGCCCCTTTCTTGAACTTATTTCAGAAAGCTGTAATGTATGTCAAGGCCAGGAACAGAACTGCCACACGTTCGTGCAGCTGATTTTAAATGTAAACCAAATATGGCACATGTTTGTTTGTTTTTCAATAAGACAGCGAATTTGGTTGTGAAAAACGAATTTTGTTCGATGGTGGAAGCCAACAGACTGGCAACAACTTGTTTGTTGGTAATCAGAGCATCTGTAGTTCCAGGTGATAAATGGACCAGTTGGTTATTTCCATTTGATTATCTTGATAGTTTTCTACATTTTTCCTTCGATGTTTTTAAGCCAGCCTCTCTTGTCACGAACAGGCGCTATAGCGTTTTTCGATGACGTAACACTTCCGTACGAACGAACGCTATCAAAGTTTCGGCCTTGACCGATTTTTCATGCGGTGGCAGCGTGATCAGTACACGGCAACAAGCTATAAATAGTAGAGAGTTGTAGATTCCACGTGACGTATCGCCATACACGTACACGCATCAAGATGCGCACGTATGACGTACGTGATTCCAGTTTAGATTACATGTCCTTCCGGCTCACGTCCCACAAGCCCCCAGACAAGGGAAGTAACACCCAAAACTCCTAACACGGGTGTCAACCCACGTGTGTGGCTTTCCGGCATTGGTGCAGCAGTACCAAGAAGACGACGAAACTGCTTAATATCTGGATTATCGAGGTAAGGATTACCTTTCTCTTCCTAATCAACACAGTTCACGAGTGTTGTGACAAATAGTGTTACTGGCAATAAAAGCAAGTTGAACAGTTTATACATTTAACTCAGTTCAGTTCTTTCCCTTAAATATTTTGATCACCGGGGATCGGCTATAATAGCCAACAGAAAAGGTTTTCCTCAACAGCTGAAAAATGTCAGTTTGAAAAGAAGCCAAATAGGGGTGATGTTAGATGCGCGAGGGAGAGGGACATACTTGCTATGCAATGGAGAGACAACAAGGCTGTTTCATTTCTGTCATCAATTCATACGGCAAATAGATCTAACTTTGTTAATCGTAGATCAAAAGTTCAGGGGAAGTCAGGCACCATCTTTAGTTAAGGATTATAATAAAAATATGGATGGGGTGGAAAAAAATTGATCGACTAAACAACAAATATAATGCATTACGTAAAACTAAAAAATGGTGAAAACACTTTTTTTTTCATTGTATGGACATTGCACGTGTAAATGCTTTTATTTTATTTCAAAATTTTAGGAAAAGAGTAACTAGACATTCCAGAATTACAGAGACATGATAGATATGGCCAGTTAGATTTTACTGAAGAATTGATCATGCAGCTTGCAGTTTGTGTGACTATGCAAAAGTTCCGGAAACGTCAGACAAGATAGCATTTACGAAACATTCCATAGTACCTGTAGGACAAAAGATAGAAAGAATTGTAAAAAATGTTATTCAGATTTTTAAAAAAAAGAACAAAAAACCAATGTGATGTGTCCTACTTTGTGTGTGACGGACCGTTTCCCGTCCAGTCACAAATTTTCATGCAACCGTGCTACCGGAAAGTAGTCGTCCGGAAGCAGGTTGAAAAGTTTACCTGACTGCTGCTCACCTGCACACCATTAAAGCCGGGTGAGCTGAACCGGTTAGGCAGTCTCTGCAGTGATTCCGGCAACTCAACTACCCAGAAGCTGAAGAGGGATTCCCGTCTGGTTTTGGTGGCAGTCGGGTATTTATCATTCAATGTTTGTTTATTAGCAAACCGAAACCGTATTCCCGTTTAGGAGCGACTGAAACTTCCTCAGCGCACTTGTGAAGGATTTGTATTTTTGTTGTGTTCTGTTATCCTATGACTAGATAGGGTAGCAAAACAAAATGCTGTCAGAAAACATGAATAGAAGAAGTGAGTGTTAAAGGAAGTGGTCTTCACGAGAAAAAAAAAGATTTTGTTTATTCTGTGACTTAACTAGTTATGAACTTCATGATGAAAAAAGGTTTGATGTGGTTTGCAAGAAGACGGAGAGTTTCGATGCTATGGATAATAAGCTCCCAGAGTATGCGACACAGATTTCATATATGGTGAACAACTATATAATTTGAAGATTGGTGGTAAAGACCGAAACAAAAGGGGGGTCAAAAAGGAAACAAAAACAATATTCAACGTTTCGACTCTTAGAGTCTTTTTCAAGTGACATGAAACTGAGGACACAGGAATTGTTTCAAGAAATTTGAAGTGACAAGAAGTCAAACACACACACACACACACACACACACACACACACACAAAGGGAAGGAGGCTGGGTAGATACAGGCTAAGAAAGTTGAGTGAATAGAAATCAGAGGAAATCTGGGTTTGAAAGTAGATGGTTGTTGTTGGGAGGGAGGGGGGAGGAGGGGTAAGGGGAGGGGAAGAAAACACACACACACACACACACACACACCATGCACACACACACATTTCTTAACTTTAAAGACAAAAATTTTCAACTGACCTCTGTCTCAGTTGATCGGTTATTACTCCGTATAGTGTTCCTATTTCTGTGTGGGTTCTGTTGTAGCACCTCCATTATGAGGAGAATGCCCATCCTTGGTACAAAGTAAAATTTCTTCTTTTACCCTTCTTCGGCTGCCATCTGAAAACAGAGAGACATAAGTTATGTTGAAGTGTATGCAAATGTCAGGCAGAATAACACACACACACACACACACACACACACCTCTTATACACGCACACACACTTACACACACATATCTCTCTCTCTCTCTCTCTCTCTGTCTCTCTCTGTTTCTTTCTCTCTCTCATGTTTGGATAAATCAAATCAAAACCAAATCAAAAACACTTCTTAAATAAATGTCAGCGAACCGCCCAGAGAAACGTGGACAAACGAGTCACAAGACAACACACAACGCGTTTCGACCTCTTAGGTCTTCTTCAGGTGAAACAGAGACGAACAAAATAACGAAAGTGCACTTAGCTTTGATCGCTTCAGGTTGCTTCTGAGTTCAGCGCAAAGGAAGAAAGCGTTGAATGAGAACGAGGCTGTCGGAAGGGACTCAATGACTCAATGATATTTTAATGTCAATAGCTGTGCAGCTGTTATGACATGGGGGCGTGAACTTATTACCCACATAAAGGAAAATGTATGAACAAAATTTACCCAACAAGTCAAAATTATTAGACATCTGTGTACACACTCACACACTCAAGGTCCAACGTTTTAAAGTTGTGTTGGACAAAAGCAAAACAAAACAATGGCATCTCTCATAAAACATTACCATTGACTGTCACAGAATCAAAGACCACCAGGCACTGAATAGAAAATAATGTTTACAATAGGAAATCAGGTTGGAAGCGATTTTTTTTCTGATTTTACTAGCTTCGGCAATATAACTTGCTAAGGATTTGATCAGCGATTCGTTTTCAAGTGTCAGTATATGAATCAGATTGCAATTTTGTACAACAGGCACCTGAAACAAGCTAAATTTTCCGCGAATATGTTGGTAAGCATTACAATGGGTATAAAAAGTGACTCTCATCTTCAGTGGTGTTTGCTTTGCAGATTGGGCAAGTATTTACTGTTGTTGTATCAAGCATAAACCATTTTTTGTTGGCAGACAAACCTAACGTTCTTGTTCGAAATCTTGCCAGTGCGCTTCTGTGCCATCTATCTGTTACCACCCGAAATATTTTCAGGTTGCAGGTTACTCTTAAATGAAAGAAACCATCTGTATTTTTCATTTCCTTCCATGTGAGAGTGCCAGTTTTGTTGAAATACAGATCAATCTGTCTTTAAATTCTGAGATAAACAATTCATCGTTTCCTACTTCTTGGCTTAGCCAGACAATGCCAAACCCATTTTCAGTCAACAGTTTCTTTACATTGGATACCCAGTTAAACTTTCCATTCTCATGCTGTTGTAACAACATTTTGTACGCCTGTTTACATAACCTTGTGTAAGGTAGTTTTAACAGTTTCAACCAATATTTAATACATTTTACATAGGTGTGTATATATAAAGGATACCTTCTGGTTTCCGCATAAACCATTTTATTGGAAGAATGTAAGGGAACACTTAGGAAACGCTTGCTTGATTGCAAATGTATGAACACTTTCTATTTCGCTGTTGACCGGCACCCCCCACACCTCTGCTGCATATGTCAATATGGGTGTTATCTGAGTGTCAAAAAGTTTCCAGAAAATCGATGGTTCAACTGAATCTAATTTTCTCAGTGTTCTAAGAATTTCGATCACTCCTCTCTTTCCTTTTTTCTACACATTTCTGTCAAAGTTGCACTAAGACTGAGCTTTGGTTGTGAATATCAGACCGAGGTATTTATAACTGTTTGTCACTTTTACTTCTGTGTTACCGTACCACCATTTTTTTCGTGTCTAGAAAGATGACCCCCCATTCTAAAAATCATAATATTTGTTTTCTCTCCAGATTAACAGTTAATTGTAATCGATCCGCTTCTCCTTTTAATGCTGCCAACTGGTTTTGTAAACCAATTATCGTATCAGAAAGCAAAACAACAACAAACAACAGGAAAATTTCAACAGCATCTGGTATCATTTGAATACCGTGTCTGCCTCGTTTGTTGATCTCTATCGCTAATTCGTTGATGAAAAATGAGAAAAGCTGAGGGCTTCATAAACATCCCTGCTTTACACCACGCGGGCAGTCAAAGTAATGTGTTAATTTACCCTTTTGACGTACGCAAGCCACTACAGAATCGTACACTCCTCTAAGTGCCTTATACATTTTCCCGTTAATGCCATTATTTCTCAAAAATATCCAAAGAATGTTCCTTTTCACCGAATCGAAGGCTTTTCTGAAGTCGACAAAGGCTACATATAATTTAGCATTTCGAAGTAGATATCTCTGGACAAGTGCGTATAAAGTAAAGATGTGATCTATCGTGCTATAGTCTTTCCTAAAACCTGCTTGTTCTTCTATTATTGTTTCTTCGGTTTCTGCCCAGTTAGTCAGTCTTTTGTTTAAAATATTTGTGTATATTTTACTTATGACGTTTGTTAAAGCCACACTTCTATAGTTGTCTGGGTTGTTTGTGTCTCCCTTTTTATGAATTGGTATGATTATAGATTTAGACCATTCTCTGGGGAACATTCCACGGTCAAAAAATAGCATTGAATAATTCAACCAGAAAGTCCACTACCCCTGCGCTTGAATGTTTAAACATTTCACCTATGACTTTGTCTGGACCAGGACTTTTTCCACTTTTCAGGTTTTTTATTCCATTTACGACCTCTTGTTTAGTAATTGGACCATTAAAGAGTGACTCTTCGTTTCCCTCCTCCACTAGCTCCTCGTGTTCAGCAACTTCATGTACAGGCGTACTTTCGAAGTCATTGAAAACACTGAAGAAATGATCGTACCACTGTTGACTGCTAATCTCATTAAAAACCATGCCTTTCCTGCTAACAGCTCTTATTGTTGACCAGAAAAGTCTTGGATCGTGAATCGAGTCTTTAAGCTTCTTAATTTTCGTTTCATTAGACAATCTCTTTTTCTCTCTTTTCAATTGACCATACTCTTTCCTTTTTTCTTTTATGTACGCTTCTTTTTTGCAGTGCTTTGTATTCTGGTAATTTTGCTCTCCGAAAAGATCTCAGAAGTCGTAAGACAATCCTTTCTTCTGTTCGCACTCAAAGTCAAACCAATCAATCATTGCACCGTTTTTTCTTTCTCCCAACCCTCCTAACCATGGACGCTGCAGCCCCATACATTGCACTTACCAAAATGTCGGTCGCCCTGTTAACATCCGTGGCAAGAATCAGTCGTGCTGTATTCAAACACTCTTTAAATTCATCAGATTCCATTTCCTCTTTGTACAACCCACAACACTCTTCAGACCACACTACCTTTTCTTCTTCTACGTGTTCAGACTGCGGTATCTGGGGCACACAACCTTCACTCAAACAATTCCTCCAAGACAATTCGACTGGTAGATGCCAAGAGTATAAACTCTCCCCAACTTGTAAACTACACATGTCCGATACCTCATCAGAAACAATAAAATAGTCGATAACACTGTTTCCATGGGGTGACACAAACGTAAATTCACCATTCTGATCATTGACACAAGACCCATTGATAATGCTCAGATCAAATAAGAAACAAAAATCCAAAAGTGATTCACCAAAATTATTTACAACCAAATCCTTTGAAACACGCCTACCACTTTCTTTCACATCATCCTCACTTTCATCACTGGGCAAAAAACTGATCATGTTCTCCAGTCGCACTTTCTCTGATCCCGTTCTCGCATCAAGTCTCCGCACACCATCATATATACCTCATCCTTATCTATACACTGTAACAAGTTCTCTTCTAATATATGTATGCCATTTTTCAATTCTAGCTGATCATATGCAGGCCCACCCTCAGGAACAATGTAGCATGCAACCATCAGTAGATCTTTATCAATGTTCAGCAGATCTTTTCTCATCTTAACAGCAATAGCATTATCACAACCCAGTCTAACTTGAACGACAAACTTTGCAAAACATTTTTCACTAACAAAAGAACTCCACCTGAATTTCTGCCATGAATAGATAATTTTTTTGGCAGGAGCATGAAATTTAACGTAATTTTGAAACATTCCATCAAACTCAAAACAACCGTCTGTAAACGTTTCCGTTAAACATACAAAATCGACGAGTTGATATAGTTGACAAAAGAAACATCTTGTAGTTTACTATACAGATTTTCCACATTGTAATTTAAAAAATTTAGGTTCAGTGTCCTATGGTCTACCTCATGCTATTTATTATTATTGTTTGAGCGGGGATTTCTTGCATTTTCACTCTTCCGTGTACTGTCATTGGCACTCCGGTAATTGTGTAAACCCGTTTGCTGTCGCCCCCCGCCTGGCCCACCCGATGTGGCACGTGCATCACGATTGCGACCGTCTCTGTCCTTGCCAACACGGTCAGCAACCGAGCGAGTCGTTGGCCCTATGTTCGCTGCGCGCTGAGTAAGCGATCGCTGGTTGGGCGTACCAGTCACGTGGTTCAAGCGAAGGGAATCCCCTCCCCTCTGCGGCGTGTTGTCTCTGTGTTTGTCCCGTTCGCTGTATGATAACTGGGGCCTGTCACACGTTGATCCCTGTGTCACCGTCCTTACTGCCGTTGTCGCCGTCGCTGTCGTTCTTGCGGTCGCTGATGGCGTCTTCCCCGCTGTCACCTCGGCGTATGATCTCGGGTCCGGTCTTCTGGGACCGACTGTCAGCCTGCCCTTTGAAAAATAGGCCGACATGCCGTCTTTTCTGGCCTGTGCCACGATAGCCGCCTGTCGTCGTGTCAGGTCGTTGGCCACTCTCACTCCTCTCTTCTCCAACCTCCCCCTGAGCTCCCTGTCTGTCAGCACTGCCATTTTGTCTGTCCAGTTCCGGAACTTGACTATCATGGGTCGTGGTTCTCCTGATCTCGCGTATCCCACACGGTGTGCACGCACCAAGTCCTCCTCAGTCCACTGCTTGGCCCCCTCCACACTGTTGAGGGCTGATGTCACTGCTCTGGCACACAGAGTGTAGTCTTCTCTGTCACTGACCTGGGGGATACCAAACAATCGGAGGTTGTCTCGACGAGAAAACTCTTCTAACCGATCAATTTCATTAATCATGCCCTTCATCTCCTCTCTCATGTCCTCGACAGTCTCTGACATTATTGCTCCTTGTTCACTAGTTCTTGCCATGTCATTTGTCAAGCTGTTCAGTTGTGATTGCAGAACTGACACTGTCTCTGTTAACTTCCTGTTCTCTTCTTCTAGCCCCTCACACCTTTGTTCAATCACTTCACATCTTTGGCCTTACTTGCCCGAGTTCACTCATGATTTCACTCAAATCTCCTCTAATGGCAGCATTCTGTTCTTCATTCTCTAGACCCTGCTGTCGTATGGCATCGAGGATTACACTCGTCGCACTTGATGACATGGGCCCATCGTCTTCCGCTGGTAACGTCGATTGAAAGGATTGAAGCTCTACATGATTGGGGCCTGGGCTTTACCTCGATGTCTCCACTGAGAAGGAGACGTTGAATGCACAGCACCGCACTGACTGCATGCACGGACAGGAGGGCGGGTACAAAGGGGAAAGCAGGGTACTGAGCCACATCACTGTCACTACTAAACACACTATCACCTGTTGCAGTTCCTCTGATAATCTGTCTTCCACCACTATCAATGTATAGTCCAGTGCCAGAAAGCTGCGTGCGATTTCCACTGTGCTGTGCAGAGAACAGCCGCCGCGAAGCAGAAAAGAGCACACGCTGTGAGAACGTCACATAGTGTCACCTCTGCCGTGCTCTCAGTGGGACAATGTCGTCGTGACCCAGATTTCACAGTCTGTGCTGCACAGCGAAAAAGTCCAATGCGCGCTCTCCACAAGTTCACGTCGACCATATTTACTCGTTTTCCGTTGAGTGTATTTGTTAAATGATACACTGGAGCAGAAATTGTGCCGTGACAGTTCTTGTAATACCTGTGAAGCTTGAACTTTTGACGGAGCTTTCACAAGCGCTGTTTACTTGCCGCCATCTTGATTACGTCCCCCCACTGTCGGAAGGGAAATAATGTGTGAGTCGTTCTCATTCAACGCTTTCTTCCTTGCGCTGAACTCAGAAGCAATCTGACGCGATCAAAGCTAAGTGCATTTTCGTTATTTTGTTCGTCTCTGTTTCACCTGAAGAAGACCTATGATGTCGAAACGCGTTGTGTGTTGTCTTGTGACTCGTTTGTCCACGTTTCTCTGGGCGGTTCGCTGACATTTGTTTAAGATTTGTTTAAATTTCCGCCTGCAGTCGTTTCACTTCGCAACAGAAAAACACTTTATTATCTCTTTCGAGAAATTAAGTGGCCAATAAAAAGGTATGCATGAGAGCCAAATTACAGACTACAGCAATGGTACATGTTCAAACACAAAAATTAATTACATACACATATAGATTCACCCCCCCCCCCTTATGCGCACACCCACCTACACATACAAATGCACGCATGCGCGCATATGCTCATGCACCTTCCCGCATCCATACCCACTTATACATAAATATGGTCATACATACCCACTTATTAATGTGATCATACATACCCACTTATACATAAATGTGGTCATACAATATAATACCCACTTATACATAAGTGTGGTCATACATACCCACTTATACATAAATATGGTCATACATACCCACTTATACATAAATGTGGTCATACATACCCACTTATTAATGTGGTCATACATACCCACTTATACATAAATGTGGTCATACATATCCACTTATACGTAAATGTGGTCACACATACGCAAGCAGTGAAAGCAGGGTTGGGTTGAAATTTACTTTTGATTAGTTTGATCGATACAGGAAGGAACCTGTTTTTAGATCTGTTTGTTTTAAATCTTGGAATCTGAAATCTTCAACCTGATGGCATTAAATTATAATGTTTAGACAGAACATGAGACTCATCTGCAGCGATCTCAGTACCTTTTCTGACAGCACGACTTTCATACAGTTTATGTAGTTGTTTTGTTTTTTACCTGTAATCTTTCCACACGTACTCACTACTCTGCTTAAGACAGATTTATGATAACTGACTGCATATTTAACTAAAAACGTTCCTCAGATAAAAAAAATCCCCAAAGCTGGTGGAATAAAAAACTGATGTTGTCTATAGATCGCCCATGTGTGCACATTCTTTTCTGATAAGATTATAATTTGTAAACAAAAACAAAAAACAAAACAAAAAAAACCCAACAACAGCAACAACAACAAAAAAGAAAGAAAAACGCCTCTTTTCTGCTGTGTGTCGTCTGCTTCTGCCGCTCTGGTGCCTGACAGCTTGACCTCATCTTTCCTTGTATTAAGAATGTGTAGCAGGGCATCAGTTGATCCAGTTTCATAAAAACATGGAATACATGCTTTCATAACAAAATGATAGCAGCAAGTGATCAAAAACTCTTTGAAATATCACGATTCGTGTATATTTATTGCTTTATAGTCATAATTGAGCTGATTTAAGAATGAATAGAACTGAAGTGGAGCCGCAATCTCAAATCTCGTTCACAGTGACGAGGTGGCTGACTTCCAATGCGTGTTGCCCGGTCACTGACTTTCGCCTGTGAGTGGGTGGTATCTTTGAAATGTTTTGCACAAACTATTCGTTAGTCAGTGAATGAAAACATACAGATTAAGTTGAGAAAAGGTTAAAACAAACAACTAAAACGTTACTTACCCTGACACTTGACTTGTGCTCTTGTAACACAAATACGGGAAAGGCCACGTATTGATCACTTGTGATACGTCAACACGTACCTGTCGAAGCCGCACGGTCTGATGAAATCGCGCGAGACTTTGCGATGCGGGGTCGATACGTTACCTATCTATCCCCTATCGGATACGTAATGTCTAATCTAAAGGTCACAAATATTGTCAGCATTCCTTTGTTCGCCTGCCCAGTGTTTCGCAGAACCCCCATCACCCACTTTGCCTTAGTTGCTTATTGACCAGACCAACCCACATGACTTACTAAGCTACAGAGAATGTGACAAATGTCTCAATCAAGTTCTGCTCCGAATGTGTCGGAGCAAAGTCGAGGCCGTCGGCAACGTTTTAGCATTTCTGAAGTTATTAAAATGCTACAAACGGAAGGTTCAGACATTGAAGAAGAGGATGACGAAGCTGATGAAAGTGATTCCAGTGAAGAATTTCGAGGGAAAGAGGAATTTGACACAGACTCGTCTTTGGAGCTCAGTGATGATGAAGGCGAGGGTGGACAAGAGGGGGCGTTGGAATGCCGCGAAAGACTGGGGATTGGAGTGAGCAAGAGTTCATTGGCTTTCTTTACGCGACTGGCGCGAAGATTCGAGCTTTTTCCGACAGTACCTCCTTTTTCTGGTACTTCTGGCCTTCATGTGTCATCTGAGTGCCACGCCCCCATTTTTGCATTATTCTAAGTTAGTTAGTGCATGGTAGGCATGTGATTCATACATCTTATTTTATTTCTTGGAGTGTATCTGCCTTTTTTCCCAACTCATTTAGTGTATTTACTGACTTTTTCTGCTGAGTGTGAATCCATGGACCCGCTGACTCTGTGCAAGAGTGTTGTGATGCACCGGGAAAAAAAAATGGACATTTTTTTCACCCTCAAGCACAAGAAATCATATGAAAGTGGGAAGTTTATTCTTTTGTATTCTACTAACACAGTTTATGAATAAACTTTCTGAAAATTTCATTGAGTTATGTCTTGTTTTGTATTTTTGGTGATTTATTTTTTTAATAACCATAACAACTGGCCCGTCCACAAGGGAAAAAACACAAGAGACAAACTGTCCGTCCCAAGTGAGTTTTAATTAACAGAAGTCTGAATTTACGTTTACTTAATTCAATAACAAGTCTTGACATTGCTTACAGTTTTTGACGGGCTTGAGCGTTGGGCGCTGATGGCCTGTGGTAAGCACAACGCTGAGCGCGTTTGCGATCGTTATAATGTAGGCATTTGAAGTTTGTTAGGATGAAGCTGGTTTAAGTCTTTTGCACATTTTAAGGGTATGTTTCTCGGGCTCTTTGACTTTCAGGACATTGCAGAACTTTCCCTTCATTAAGATTTTTTCCGGAGACTTTCTGCAAACAGGTCCCACTAAGGTTTTAGGTATGGATGATTGAGTTGTTCAGGTAAACTGCAGCTTTCATTTCAGGACGATCGAAAAGTGGTCACTTCCGTGAAGGCCGTTATGAACACACCCACTTATAGTCCAGGATCAGTAAGAGATCACATATCGACAAATCCAAACATGAAAGTGTACCTGTGGAAGAATCGGACAACACAAATCCAGCTCTGAAAAAAAAAACATCTTCAAGAAGCAGACCTCCAGATGAAGTATTCGCAGTACCTCAGAGAGGATTGTGCCCATTAAAATCACACAATAGCAGAAACGATCGTGGAAGTTTTCCTCTGAGACTGATCAGCTCTTGTCGACTGACTGATCCGTATGGTGGTAAATATAAACAACACACAGTTACTGTTTCATGCAAAATGATTCTGTCAGAGATACAGCCGGAAGAGAGCTATCTGAATCGGTAGGGCTGAACAAAACAGGCTTGCTGAACAAAACAAAACAAGTTGGCACAAAGGGCTGGTCCCTGGCAAGGCCCTTCATGGACTGCTTTGCAGCACAGACCACAAATCTCCTCCCCCGAGAATCTGTCGCCAATGTGGCCGAATTTCTTGACAACCAAAATGATGAAAAGAGCATCACTTATCTCATCAAATTTTGCGCAAGATTGTCTTGGAAAGTGATGGTGTATGAAAAGTCAAAAAGAGCGAAGTTGATGAGACAAGTGATTGCTCGTTCTTCATTTTCGTTGTTCTGAATGTTGTTTGTCTTGCCCGAAGAAGACCTAAGAGGTTGAAACGCGTCGTGTTTTGTCTTCTGATTCGTTTGCTCATGTTTAGCGGAAACAGTTCTTATTTTTTTTTAAGGTGTAAGAAACATCCAAAAGAGCGTACTTGTTGTCAGGCGATTCGATCCCTTGCAAATGGTCAGTCAGTGTACATCAATCACTCCATATGGCCCCTGTTCGTTTGTGGTCTTCCCTCTGAGACGCCTTTAAAACAGGGCACCTGAAGGGACGCCTTTAAAACAGGGCACCTGATGACTTCCACAGACAGGTTATGCTGCGTGGGTGGAGTCACCATGAACCACCAACTCTGTAGCACATGGGAGCTAGTAGCAAAATGAGGCGACTGCAGGCAAAGTTCTAAAACGATCTTAAAAAGTATTTGTAATGATTCTGCCAAAACACCTAGACAAACGAATCTCAAAATAAAACACGACATGTTTTTCGACCTCTTAGGTTTTCTTCAGGCTAGACACACAACACAAAACAATAGGACAACAAAAAACGAACGAGCAATCATTTATCTTCATTAAACTGAATACCTTGCACTGAAGAGATCAAAGATAAGTGACAAACGCGTTCATTTTCATTGTCCTATTTGTTTGTGCCTTGCCTGAAGAAGACCTAAGAGGTCGAAACGCGTCGTGTTTTGTCTTGTGACTCGTTTGTCCATGTTTTCTCTGGGCGGTTCGCTAGCATTTAATTAAGATTTGTTTGGATTTCCGTCTTACTTTGCAGCTAGGCCAGTTTTGTTTAAGCATGTATACGAGGTAAATTATATAAATGTATCTCGAGCATGTATGATTCTGTAAAGCGACAGTGAGATGCGGTTCATCTCTAGCAGACTACATATATTGTACATTGGGAGCTAAGCAAGGGGATGTCAGAAGTCCCAATCTTTTTTCTATAAGCTCAGTAAATGATGCATTGGAGATTTTCAATCCCCTGACAGCTGATGACGTTATATTAATTTCAGAAAGGATAGTCGGTCTCCAAAATCAATAAAATAGTTTAGAGAGAGCCTCTGCATCACTCCAGCTGAAGGTAAACAAAGGCAAAAAGTAATATCTTAGTGTTTAGGAAAGGTGGGCAATCTCGCAGCA
>JADBJO010008405.1:0-2500 GCA_016801955.1 Conus betulinus
CTTTGCGGTCGGCGGGCTATAAGGAAGCAATTACCATCACTTTCTTTAAATACCCTGCCTTTGAGGGGGAAAGAAAGTCTTCTCAACAAAGGAGAATAGGGGTGATGAATAAAAAAAAATGCCTCAAGATGCCTCAAGCGTATGTTCAATAACATCATATATACACCCGCCTAGGTTTGTAAACCACGATGTTCAAATCTGGCTTCGATTGAGCGTTTTAGTCCAACGTTCAGGATTGCCAGTTATTGAGAATGGCCCGCGATTCTCCAGTGACATTCAAAAAAACAAACAGCAGGAAACCGTGTTTGTAGTAAGACACAGAAGCTTTCAGGGAAGTAACAAAAAGAATGTCAATGCTTTTTCAGAATGTTGTTGTTGTTGTTGCTGTTGCTGTTGCTGTTGTTGTTGTTGTTGTTGTTGCTGTTGCTGTTGTTGTTGTTGTTGTTAAAGTGGGCTGTGACGGTGTCCATTTCCTGATTCCAGGGCTGCATGCGGCGGGGAAGACGACCCTTCTGTACAAGCTCAACTGGGCAGCATCGTCGCTGTTCCCACGCTGGGTAAGAGAGCTTTTGTAGCGTAGGACACTCTGGGTGTGTGTGTGTGTGTGTGGTGTGGTGTGTGTGTGTGTGTGGTGTGTGTGTGGTGTGTGTTGTGCGTGCATGCGTGCGTGCGTGCGTGCGTGCATGCGTGCGTGCGTGCGTGCGTGTGTGTCGGGGGGGGGGGGGGGGGGTGTGAGAGGGGGGTTGGTTTGATTTGGGTGGTGTTGTGGGTGTGGATGGCTTGGTGTGTGTGTGTGTGTGTGTGTGTGTGTGTGTGTGTGTGTGTCGTGTGTGTGTGTGTGTGTGTGGTGTGTGTGCGTGTGAGTGAGAGAGAGAGAGGATGAAAGAGTGAGTGTGTATGTGTGTGCTAGTATGTGTGTGTATGTATGTGTTGTGGGTGTGTGTGGGGGGGGGGGGGGGGGGGGGGTTGGGGGGTGGAGTTTCAGCGCATGCGTGATTGTGTTTATCTGCGTAAATGTTTGTATTTAGGCGTGTGTGTGAGGGTGCGTGCGTCCGTGTGTGTTTGTGTGTATGTTTTAAAAAACAAAGAGAGAGGAGTGAGTGAGTGAGCATGTATGTGCGTGAGTGTGTGTGTGTGTGTGTGTGTGTTGTGTGTGTGTGTGTGTGTGTGTGTGTGTGTGTGTGTGCACACGCACGCGCGTGTATGTCTCTGTGTGTGCGTGTATGTGTGTCTCTATCTGTGTCTGCCTGGTCTCTGTGTGTGTGTGTTTGTGTGTGTGTGTTGTGTGTGTGTTGTGTGTGTGTGTGTGTGTGTGTGTGTGTGTGGTGGTGTGTGCTTGAGAGAGAGATAGTGAGTATGTGTATGTGAGTATATAATGTATGTGTGCATGTATATGTGTATGTGCGTTTGTGTGTGTGTGTGTGTGTGTGGTGTGTGTGTGTGTGTGTGTGTGTGTGTGTGTGTGTGTATGTGTGTGTGTGTGTGTGTGTGCAAGCGCGCATAGCATGTTTGTGTGTATCTGCGTACATGTTAATGTTTAGGGTTGGGTGTGTGGTGTGAGAGAGAGAGGAGTGAGAGAGAGAGAGGAGAGAGAGAAGAGAGATAGAGAGAGAGAGAGAGAGAGGAAAGAGAGAGAGAGAGAGAGTATGCGTGCGTGCGCATCTGTGTGTGTTTGTGTGTATTTGAGAGACAAGAAGACAGTGGAGTAAGTAAGTGAGCGGTGCGAGTGTGTGTGGGTGTGTTTGTGTGGGTGTGGGTGGGTGTACGCGCGCGCGCGTGGGTGTGTGTGTGTATCTGTTTGCATATGTGTGCGTGTGGTGTGTGTGTGTGTGTGTGTGGGTGTGTGTGTGTGTGTGTCTGTGTGTGTGTCTGTGTGCCTGGTCTGTATGTGTAGACGTGTGTGTGTGTGTGTGTGTGTTGTGTGTGTTGTGTGTGTGTGTGAGTCTCTGTTCATGTGTGTGCGTGTGTGTGTGTGTGTGTGTGTGTGGTGTGTGTGTGTGTGTGTGTGTGTGTGTGTGTGTGTGTGTGAGAGAGAGAGAGAGAGAGAGAGTATGTGAATGTTTTGAGTATGCGTGAGTTTTAAGAAACAAGAGCGACAGAGAGAGAGACAGAGAGAGAGAGAGAGAGACAGACAGACAGACAGACAAGACAGGGACAGACAGACAGACAGAGTGGGGGAGCGCACTAGTAATAATTGATGTGTTTTCCATGTCACAGGTTTCAATGTGGAAGATCTGGAAATAAACGGAATCAAAGCTGTGATATGGACCTCGGCATTCGTACTCATGTGGTAATCATCTGTTTTTATTGTATTATACAGCTCTCTAATGTACATTACTGTTTCTGATTGTCCTGTCTCTTGTTCTCTTGTGCCCTGCTACACTATGCTTTTGTGTTAGAGTAAGCTCCGAAATGCTTCTTTGGATTGAGCACAGACTAAAGAACTTTAAGTGATGGGCAAAACGTGAAAAAAAAATCGCGTTTGTTTTAAATGAGGTGA
>JADBJO010008405.1:37500-40000 GCA_016801955.1 Conus betulinus
TTTCATCAAACGCATGTATACATCTCTTTGGGGTAGTAACGATACGATATGATGTATACAGGATTATGTATATTTCTTAAAGCATTGTCTTATGTTTGTTAATAAGTAACCATGCTCTTTATACATAAACGATGCTATGCTGAAACACACTCTCTCTCTCTCTCTCTCTCTCTCTCTCTCTCTCTCTCTCTCTCTCTCTCTCTCTCTCTCTCTCTCTCTCTCTCTCTCTTTTAATTTAATGTGTGCGGGTTCGGCTGTTTGTTGTTGTTGTTTTCTTGCTCGCTTTATACCTAACTTCTAGTTATGACTGTTGCTGCTAATTTTTTGTTGTTGTTTGTTTGTTTGGCTTTTTTATGTTGAATAACAACAAAAGGAAATAAAAATGTTTAAAAATATACCAAAAAAATTTTTCAGCTGTACCCCTTCATGAGGGACAATAGCCTATTAAGGAAATCTCTCTCTCTCTCTCTCTCTCTCTCTCTCTCTCTCTCTCTCTCTCTCTCTCTCTCTCTCTCCTCTCTCTCTCTCTCTCTCACACACACACACACACACACACACACACACACACACACACACACACACACACACAACGCGCGTGCGGTCACACACACACACACACACACACACACACACACACACACACAGAAACACACACACACACACACACACACACAACGCGCGTGCGGTCACACACACACACACACACACACACACACACACACACACACACACACACACACACACACACACACACAAACGCGAGCACACACACACACACACACACACACACACACACACACACACACACACACACACACATACACAAACGCACGTGCGCTCACACACACACACACACACACACACACACACACACACACACACACACACACACACACACACACACACACACACACACACACACACACACACACACACACACACACACACACACACACACACGTAAACGTAGTCATAATGTGTTAAGTTAGTTTCAAACTGGTCAGACCGACAAAGAAGTTAAAATGCATGGAAAACATTAAAGTGGGCATTTTTTTTTTTAACATGAAAATGTCAAAGTAGGCAAAACTAGTCGAAACGCCAAAAACAATGAGACATTGTGAGAAACACATGACAAAACTTGTAAACAATTTTTTTTTTTTTAAACAATCGAAAGAAGACGTTCTGAGTCCAACTAAGAAAAGAAAATAGTTTAAATAGATGAAAGCAGTCGCAGTAGGTATAAATAGTCGATTTGGGTGAATGTCGACAAAGAGCGTAAAAGTAGACAGTATGGATAAACAAAACAGTCACACTGGGCAAATAATGTAAGTATATAAAAGGAGAAAGAAAGAAGGAGCTGAGGGAAATGGCAAACAAAAGGATTAAATGTAATCAGAGTGGGCAAAAGTAGACATCAAGGGCAAAAGCAGATACAGTGGGCAAAAAGTAGACAGACAGTGGGCAAAAGTACGTGGGCACATCGTGGGCAGAAGTAGACACAGCGGGTAAAGTAGACACGGTGGGTAGAAGTAGACACAGCGGGTAAGAATAGACACGGTGGGTAAAAGTAGACACAGTTGGTTAAATTGCACACTGAGCAGAGATAGTCCAAATAGGTAAATCAAGTCGTCAGAGAAAGCAAAATGTCAAACAGGGTAAAATGAGTCGAAGTGGAGGAAAAGCGGACACAACTACCCAAGGTAGAAGAAGTAGTAAAGATAGAAACAATAAGCAAAGAAATAAACATAGTCAAAGAGTGAGGAGGGGGAAAAAAGCCAAATGGCTTGAAAGTCATGTACTGGGCAAAAGTGAACAAGATGGGTAAAAGTAGCCAGAGTCGGTCAAATAGTAACGTAACTTTGTCAAAGCAGGCGAGACTGGTCAAAGTAGGTAAAAGCAGTCAAAGGAGGCGGTCAAAGTAAAATGAAAGTAGTGTATGATAATAAAAGTAGGCAACAGACAAAAGTAGTGAATGAATGTAAAAGTGATAAAAATGGTTCAAAAGATGATAATCAGAGTGGGCTGCCCCGCGGCTCCTACCCAGAGTTGAGTTTGCTGCGGACTCAGTTGGGAAGACTGGGACCATACCGTCGAGTTTCATCCACTTAATGGATGCGTTTCTGAGAGTGTTGCTCAAATTCCTTGACCAACACTGCAGGTGCCTGTATCTCTCGGGCCTGGTTGACGCGGGATATATTATGAAAGGAAGCGTAGAGTACAGCCCTGTCATGTAGTCTCAGATCGAAATGGAAATCCGTAGCATCATCTTAATCATCCTCATTCTCATCGATCAGCATAAAAAAAAAGTCTCAAATTCTCTGGCCCTTCGTACCCTGCTCTCATGGTAACCTCAGTTTCGATGTGTCTCCACGTCTGTGGCCTTGGTTTGGTTCCGTCGGGGTCACCGGTATCGGCGAGTCATGGGGGGCTGTGGACGGACGTGGTGGCGCCCTCCGGAGGGAGAGCTCACTCACGCCGGCTCCGCGACTAAGCAATTATT
>JADBJO010008405.1:45000-47500 GCA_016801955.1 Conus betulinus
CCATCACAACGTTTGCCCTGACTGCAGTTTTTGAGGTAAACTAGTAAGACTCCAAAATAAGTATAGATCTAGAAAGTGCATAAATATCATATGCAACGTGATAAATAAAAAAAGTTTGTTGGCTCACATGCCAGGATTTGCACATGAAAGCGTTGAGGTTTTTTTTTTTCTTCACAGGAATTAAAACACACGTTAGAATGGATAAAGAACAAGATGAATGAATGAAGAGTATGACCGTCAAGCAAGTAAATAAATAATGATTGCAGAAGTGAAGTAGACAGGCGGACACTTGAATGCTGGTCTCTTAAAGAAGGAAGGAAAAGTCAGTATAACACGCATGTATTCTCATTTACTTCTCAGGAGAGTAATCTTTATCAAATATGCATGTACGGCAGTTATTTACCGGAAGGTTTACGCGCGCGCGCGCGCGCGCGCGCGTGTGTGTATGTGTGTGTGTGTGTGTGTGTGTGTGTGTAAGTGCGCGCGTGCTGTGTGTGTGTGTGTGTGTGTGTGTTTGCGCGCGTGCGCGCGATCACGCGTTTGTATGTGTGTGTGT
This sequence comes from Conus betulinus, assembly GCA_016801955.1. Lineage (NCBI taxonomy): Eukaryota > Metazoa > Mollusca > Gastropoda > Neogastropoda > Conidae > Conus > Conus betulinus. Next base: position 45,557 of record JADBJO010008405.1, read on the forward strand.
GTGTGTGTGTGTGTGTTAAAGGTAGGCTTAATCAACGATATCACACAGAAAGATTAGTAATGACGACTTTGAGGTTCATTCTAGTACTTTTACATGTTCATCATAAATCATGATAAAGGTAATGGTAATGGTCATTGGCTTTTTTTGAACAGCCTGTTAAAAATGTCATAATTAAAGTACACACATTCATACTCCAGCAACATTCACAGCGTACGCTATACTCACTCAACGTTTTCTTCAAATGATCAAATTAAGTATAACGTACAAAAGAGAGGTATATGTATTATCACATTTGCCGTTGTGTGCGAAGTAGTTCTTCTGGGTCATCTTTGCGAAAAATATAATTTCCAGTGTTTCATTTTGTGCATTGATGAAATTCAGGACGTTCTCTCTCTCTCTCTCTCTCTCTCTCTCTCTCTCTCTCTCTCTCTCTCTCTCTCTCTCTCTCTCTCTAAATCAGTTTTTAGAAACAGCAGTAGGTATGAATCTGACGTGCTGTTCTGTATGACAGTGATCCTATTAAAATGGAAGTATATTTCCCATAGTGACAAAATCCATTAAATACGTCAGTGGATTCTTGGAATAAACGTCGCATTGTTTCTCGATCTGCTTACGTACTCAAGGGATGAGTTTGCCTAGTGTCTTTCTTGTCACAAAAAGAAAATGTCAATCATATTCGTCGTCTGTAAAACCGCCTTTGTTCCCAAACATTCAGTGAATAACTCGGATTTGAAACTACTTGAATTTTACGTCTGGCCTGCTTAAATGTTTTATGCCAATACAGCCCCGGTACTCGTCTTTTTCTCCATTTTACTCTAACACTTTAGTTCACTTGCATCATGTGTCAGAATATAATAGCATCTCGCGTCTGTAGAAGCTAGCCTTTTCTTTTAAACGTCTTTGAATAATTCTGGATTGAGTGCATGATGTCGGGTTCCTTCGCCCCTGCACATTTTCGCCTCAGCACGAATGAGTGTATGCTCAGCAACAAGAGGTATGTATTAGCGCGCCTTACGCTTTAATGGCGGACGGAAACGTTAAATATTCTACTCCATAGTCATCTGGTCAGTGCCCTGTCAATCGAACTTCTGTCCTGATCCAGATAAAAAAAAAAAAAAAAAGAGAAACAACAACAAAACGGTTCCGTTCTTTTTCCCAAGCCCCCCCCCCCCCCCCCCCCCCCCCCCAACCCCCAGCTCACCCCCGGCTTTCAGCTCTTCCAGACTTAATTCCGACTGTTACAGAACAGTGGCTTTGAGCAGAATTCTGCAGCTGTTATAACATTCACGACTTCAACAAATTTCTGTGTATGCTTTGGATACATTGCTGATAAACGTAGTTACTTTTTTTGTTAGTTTTGCAAGCCATCATCATCACGTCATTGCCTTCACCATTACAATTATCATCATCATCATCATCATCATCATCATCATCATCATCACCATTACAATCATCATCATCATCATCATCATCATTACAATCATCATCATCGTCAACATCATCATCATCAAAGTCGTCGTTGTCATCGTTTGTATCATCTTCGTCGTCGACACCATTATTTTCATCTCCCTAATCATCGTCTTCATTATTGCTAATATATTATCGTCATCTCCTCCTTCTCCTCCTTCTCTCCTCCTCCTCCTCCTCCTCCTCATCATCATCATCATGAACATCATCATTTGTGGCAGCAGTATGAATGATTGTGGTGGCGTCTGTGGAGTGGTTTCTTTCTAGTTTAACCAATCAACATAGAGTTTCCACCCGCCCGTTATTTGTACCCCTCCTCTGCTACAAAGCCAGACCTCCCAGTAACCTCCAGAAAGATGTACTCTCCTCTCTCTCTCTCTCTCTCTCTCTCTCTCTCTCTCTCTCTCTCTCTCTCTCTCTCTCTCTCTCATATTTATACCCCTCCTCTACTACAATGCCAGACCCACCCAGTAATCT
>JADBJO010008405.1:75000-90000 GCA_016801955.1 Conus betulinus
CCGGATAATAACTAGCTTTTAAAAGTAAAAATTGCATTTGAATGCACTGCAGGTCAAACCAAAAATGTAGAGTATGTGTAAAAGTCTTTTATGTTGGGTTCTGTCCAAAACGAAAGCGCCCCGACCGGAAAGTGTTTTAGTCACACCAACGCACATGTGTGCCCAGTTAATGCACTCAGGCCTCAGGGATTACCGTACCCCGCATCAACAGGGACATCGAGAGAAAGAGCCTAGCTGCTTGTTGCTGAAAGATCGTTCCGAAAACCAGTATCACCAATTGTGACAAACCCGATGCCAGTCGCACATACACGGCCCCCACACCGCCCCCCCCGACCACTTTATCAACAACACAACAAAAAAAAAAACAAAATGAAAATGCCTTAAAATTCGCTCCTTCGGACGGTGATGTGCGCGCTTTCAGACGTTTCCAAATTAACTTGCGTTCGACCTTGCGCTTCCGTCTGACAGCCAGAGGAGTTCGGTGCTTTTAGAAAACCACCTCCAAACAACCCGCGCGCTCTCTGATGCTGTGACCTTCTAACTCTCATCCACAGCTGAGAGATATCTCAAACGGCTTCGGCCCAGCCCCCCCGGCCACGGAAACCAGTCGGGCAAGAGGTCATTGCGCGCTTCAGCCCCGGATCGGAAGGGGATCTCAACGGCCGTGGAGTACCTACCGACCATTTCACCGGGTGCACGAGTACATGGCCGCCAATGAGATAGAGAAGGCGGCACCCGAGTACGCCGGCCACCGTAGTAGTATGATGGACCTCGTGCGTGATGGAGGACCTCCAACAAGAAACCACGTAGGCTGAGCCATGGTGATACGTGGTGGTGGTTGGTGGTGGTTGGTGAGGGTTGTCCCCCACATATCTGGTCGGAGCCGGTGGTGGTTAGTAGTAGTGTGTGGTGGTCTTGGATGGTGGGTGTGGTGGTACATCTGATATGTTTTCGTTTGTTGTTATCGTTTTTTCATTTATTCTCTATGTTTTATTTGACCAGGGGAGTATTGCCCTTTGATCACCCACGCTTTTGTTGATGAGAGGTCTTCCCCTTTGATCACATGTTTGCTTTGATTGAGGAAGTATACTTCCCATTTGATCACATGTTGGCTTTGATGAGGAGGAGTATTACACTTTGAGAACATGTTGCTTTTTGAGGAGGGGTATTTCCACTTTGATCAGCACAGTGTGCCTTTGATTGAGTTTCTTCCAAAACAAGCTTCCGTTAAAACCGCAAAACTGTTCGATGGTTTGATGATGGTTTCAAGAGGATAAACCATTTGGCTCCTTTAAAAGGGACGGTTCTGTTGGCCCAGTAGTGTGGAAACGTGGCATATGTGGAGGGAAAGGCCACCATGATGTATGGAGTCTGTATGAGTGTGGTGAGAGCTATACGTGTAATACCGTGCTGCTGATTGCTGTGAAACGAAAAACAGAACCCCCTCCATCTAGAGTCAAACAAGAGGATGTTGTCTCCATTTTTCTCAGTGACTTTATCAACTCACCTCAAAAAAGTATAATTCTTTTAACAACCAAGGGCAAAGAAGACATGAATCGCACAAAATCGCCCAACGCTTACCTCCCCATAACAGCTTCAAAATCAAATTAAACTTGATGAGTAGGCTGGACAAATATATCACACAGTGCTGAGAAATCCGTAGTGTCTACGTTTTCAGTTGGAATCAGATCGCATACAATTACTGGTGTTTGCATAAGGAATGTCGGTATACGAAGGATAGAGTAGTACAGACGTACAGCACCTCGCCATAATCTAGCAACTCAACGTCTACTTTGTGGGACTCCGCTGACACAGACAGACACATTGAGACAATGGCAAGTTAGTTGCCAACACAAACCAACTGCCCAACAAAAAGGTCATTGAAAGAAAAGAAAACGAACATGGTTACAAATGCAAATGTGTCCCCAAAGCCGAGAATGGAATACAGACAGAGAGCACAGAATGCGAGTGTACAGTGGAAACCAAATAGGAAGGAAACAAGCCCTCGTTAACGAACAGATTCTCCATAAAATTTCCTCAGGATCCTTGTCAAAGTCAGCGTCACAGTTAAAAACAAACACACACACACACACCCACACACACAAACAACACCACACACACCACACACACACACACACACACAAAAAACAGTATCTCAACTCGTTTTTTTTTTGTGTGAGTTGATTTAAAAAAAATCTCCTCTCTCCTCTCTCTCTCTCTCTCTCTCTCTCTCTCTCTCTCTCTCTCTCTCTCTCTCTCTCTCTCTCTTCTTGTGCGGTTTCATTGTTCTTCATTGTCTTTTGCATGGCTCCATTTTCCTCAACAACAACAACACAACACAAAAGGTCAAATCTGCCAACAATAACGGGATAGATTATCCGTTTGTGTTATCTTCTCGTTTTGTTGTTTTCACTTCAGCTAAATAAGAAGTTATTTTTCACCTGCATCTTCGTCTTTGTTGTTCGTCTGTCCACTAAGGCTACAACACCCACAAAAAAAAAACCGCTCAAATTGAACGAAATTGGTAAGAGAAATTGGCTTCGAAGCAAGAGAAATGTGGCTTAAAAATAAACACCAAAAATTCGGGATAGATCTGGAACGAAGGGTGCCGATCCAGGAATGGTTGGGGCCGATGACATGGAAAATGTTTCTAGCATGTTTTTTCACGTTTCAGAGGGACTGTTGGACAGGGACAGGAGTATATACGGTCTCCCGCTGCCATTCTAGTCCAGTTTAAATGCTAGTTTGGAGGCCCATGGCCTTTTCAAGAAGGGGACACGGGTGCGTTACGGACAAGGGGATTGCTGATGATGGGAGTTTGTATAGCCGCCATTGCTCTCAGACCTAGAAAGAACTTGACGAGAGAGAGAGGAGAGAGATGAAGAGAGGGAGAGTGTAGAGAGAGGGAGGGAGAGGACCCCGAGAAGAGGGAGAGGGAGAGTGGAGAGAGGAGAGACGGAGAGAGGAGAGAGCGGAGTCATTATCGGGTCTCGAAGAGTAGTGTTAGGAAACACCTCCCGGTAGTGTCTTATTTTAGTCCACATTACTGAAAGAAAGACGGAACTGAAGCCCTTTGATGTTCCCCAATCAGCGTTCCCGTTTGTGTGTATTCATGCTGGCCTCTGAGTTTCATTCGTTCGATACACACTGACATATGTGTTCTGTAAAGATCCTGCAGCCCATATCTTAGAGGGGTTGTAGTCAGAGGGTTTGCTTATAGAAGCTGATGGTCCAGGGTTCGAACCACTCGTAGAGTTAGAGTTTAACGGATTGAAAAACCGTCTCTGTCCCAGCCAGCAGTATATGGAACAGCTGCGATATGAAGAGCATGGAAGCAGGGTTTTCTGGATGGAGCAGATGACTGGGAATGCACCGTAGACCTTCCAGAATGGAGAACCATCCAGGGATCATCAGGAAGAGTGGCATGAGACCGGATCTTGTTCTCCACTCAGGTTCATCAAAACAAATAATTCAGATCGAACTCACTGTACCATACGAAAGCAGAATGGTGCAAGCGCACCCGTACAAGACTGACAAGTACGCTAGTCCAGCGACCGGCTGGAGGGAATCCGGCTTTCTAGGCCCGGGCTCTCGCCATAGAGGTCTGAGCAGGGGCATTCGGAGGCTCACCAGCCTATGATCTCATGAAACAGCTCAAGATTTCAGGTAAGAAGACGGACCAGAAGGGAGTGGCAGAGGCGGCCGAAAGGGAGTTCCAGCTGGATCTGGTCGAGGAGAACGAAAGTGAACTTGATAGGGCTTTAAATCTCCCAATTCAGAACAGGCGTCCCATTAGCCGAGTAAGACTAAAAGGGCTTCTATAAAGGCACACCCTGAGACACCCACCCTTCCAAAAATTGCGGATTCGAATCCCGGCAGCACCAGGAGAAAAAAAAAAATGGTAGTAGAAGGGCAATGACCTGGATGCGGCCCTGTCCCCCTTAGAGCGTAAGGAGTTCAGGGCCGGAACATTTGTCTGCGCGGGGGACAGGGTGGGGGTGGGGGTTATTTTCTGAAGACCTTCTGCTGTCAAGCTCTCCAAAGAGTGTCTTTCTACCACCAGATTCAGGTGAGGGAAAGTGAGGTGAGGGAATGAAAAGGAATGGGCCTCGCTTCAAGAATGCCGTACGCCGGACACGGGAAATCTCTAAACGTTAACTGCCGCTGTGGCCACGAGGCTACGATACTCTTAAAAATTTTCACCTTTTTTTTTTCTTAACAGAGTTCAGCGGGTTATAGAAACAGAAGTACACCTGCATGCGTAAGGATTCATAAACAAGAGACGAATTCCGTGAAGTGTTTCTCTCCCACTCCCACCATCCCTCCCTGGGCCCCCCCCCCCTCCCTCCCTCCCCCTCCTCCCCCCCCCCCCCCCCCCCCCCCCCATTCTTCACTTGACCAGAGTGCTGTGACCGAGACAGGAGCGACATCTTGTGGCTTCCCATTGAGAATATGGTCTGTTATCTTATGACAGCCCCCGTGGCCCATTTGGTCGTGGAAATGATAATTGAAATCACTAGTGTGGTTCTTGGTAACTATAGTAATAATAATAATAACAATAATAACCACATGAATGCTAATGATAATGATGATAATAATAATAATAATGGAAATGATATCTAAAATGAATATTGTTATTAATATCAATGGCAATTAGAACATTAACAACATCGATAGCGATGATAGTAGTACATGATATTACTAGTAGTAATGATTATTATGACATTAGTGCAACTGCTACCACTTTTGCCACTACTTCTACCACAACAACAACCACTACTACTACTACTACTGCTGCTGCTGCGGCTGCTGCTAATGATAATAGTAATGATAATAACAATAATAATGACAATAATAATAATAATGATAATAATAATAATAACAATGATAATAACAACAATAATAACGATAATGATAATAATAATAATAGCAACAACAATGATAACTATATTGATAATGTGCACATACATAGCGCCTGATTACCACGAGTCTTGTTGCAGGCTACTTCGGTCGCGGCAAAAACTGAACACCTGTGCCAACGCTTACGAACTTCGTCGTCAGTTGGATCAGAGTAAGTTAGCTGCAAGAGCGATCTGATTGGTGCAGCTTTTGTCAGGGGGAAAAAGCAACATGCTCTGTCGATTTTTTATTCTTGAATTTGCCTACATATTAAAAAAATTATTAAAAAAAAAGTTGTGTGAGACTTTATATGGATGCTTCTCGGTAACTCTTCACAGAATTATTTCAGTATTAATGGGAAAGGGTGAAATATATTCCGAATCAGATTGAATGACAAAGAACAGTAGCCAAAAAAAAAAAAAAAAAAAGAAAAGATAAAAGAAAAAAAAAAAAAGAGGGACAGGAAATCGGGAATGAGAATTTTTTTTAAGAAAAAAAAAAAAAGAACAGGCAGGAAGAAAGATAGTGGTGGTAGTAATAGTTCACAATTTGTCATAAAAATTGCTAATCGCTTTCCTGTTCAGGACGCTTGTTCATACATAAGCAAGCTCTCTCTCTCTCTCTCTTCCCTCTCTCTCTCTCTCTCTCTCTCTCTCTCTCTCTCTCTCTCTCATTGTTTCTGCCTTTCTATCTTTTCGGACATATGTTTCAAACTATCCTTGTGTCAACAAGAGTGGAGGTATTCAGTGTGACTTCCTTTCTCCTTCTCTTTCTTTCTTTCTTGTTTGCTTTCTTTCTTCTTCATTTCTTCTCTCTCCTCTCCTTCCTCATTGTATTCGTTTTCTTTCCCCCTTTTTTTTTTCCTCCGTCCCCTTCATTCCTCCATTCCTTTCCTCCTTTCTTTCCTTTCTTCATTCCCCCCCCCTCCCACCTTCTTCCTTTATTTCTTCACTTTCTTTCTTTCTGTTTTTTCTTATATCCAGCCTTTAATTTGTTTGTTTGTTTGTTTGTTTCCTTCTTCCTCCCTTCCGTCCCTTCTTTCAGTCCTTCTGTATCTTCTTTCTTTCTTTCTTCCTTCCTTTCTTTTGCCCTCTCTTTCTTTCCTGCTTTTTTTTCGTGCTCCTTCTTTCTTTTCTTCATTCTTTTCTTTTCTTTCTTTTTCTTTCTTTCTTTCACCCTTACTTTCTGCCTGACATTTTTCTTTCTTTCTATCCTTTTTTTTTCCCAATTCCCTTCCTCCTTTCTGTCGTTTTTCTGTCTTTCACTCTTTCTTCTCTTTGTTCTTTCATTCCTTCTTTCTGTCTTCCTCCCTTTTTTTTTTTTTTCCTCCTGAACCTCCACCTCCCCCCCCCCCCCCCCCCCCCCTTTTTTTTTTTTTTCTTTCTTTGTTTTTGTTTGGTCTTCATTCCTTTCTTTCTATCTTCTGATTTTTTTTTTCCTTCCTTCGTTTCTTTTCTTTTTTTTTCTCCCGCTTTTCCCTTCTTTCCGAGTGTTCTGGCTTTATTGATTCTTCGTTCCATTCTCTCTTCTTTCGTTTCTTTCTCTGTCTTTTGTTATTTTTTTTTCTAACGCTTTGCTGTCGACAGGAATGGAGGAGATCAGGCTGAGCTGCGCCTTCAGTAATCCCAAAGAGTAAGTGAATGAACGATCACCACTGTGCCCACCGATCACAGCCTGTCAGTTATCGTCATGAGGATGTTTGACGATGACCACGTCAAAAGAAGAGATAAAGAAGAAAGAACGGGGTGGGGGGGGGGGGGGGGGGGTGTAAGAAAGAAGAAAGAAGAGGGGGTGTGAGGGTGGATGCTTATCAACTTGATCTGATTTGCTCAGAGCCTGATTAAAGGATGACTTTAGGATAAGCGAGTTGATTCGCTTGAGCCGAACTTGGTGTAGCTTGATTTAGCTTGCTTGATCTGTGAAACGAATTACGGTGTATCTCTGCGTGACATGCTACGAGAAGGATTGCCGTTGAGTCATATAACAAAACAAGCAGGGTAAATCTTGCTCCCATGATAAAACAAACACACGCACATAACTCCAAACGAATGCTGCTTATAACACCGAATCGCAGTTTGTTTGACTGTATTCAAGTTAAAAAAAAAAAAAGAAGAGGCTGTGCCAGTCTTGAACAAATGTCAATGTGAGTTTGTTCAGTTCTCCGGTTGTTGCTGTGTGGATGTGTCAAGTGAAGGAGATGCAGGCGAGCTTGGAAGATCCGTTTCTGGGGATGTCTCCTTGTTTGTTCTGTGTGCTCTGGTGTTGTCATTTCTGCTGGAGATTCGGTGTCGTAAGCTGCTGCGTTCGTTTGGAATTATGGGCGTGTATTTATTTCAGCATAGGAGGAAGAGTTACCCCCCTTGTTTATTATTTATTCTTCACTGTTGGCAGCCTCAATTAAGATTTCAAGTTAAGTCATGTTTGTAACCCAGCTGATATCTGAAGCGAAATTGGAGCTCAGGGGGCGGATAACATATCGGGTCCGGAATGGCGCGGTTATTAGAGCGCCGGGCTCGTGATCCTGGAGTCGTGGGTTCGAATCTCGACCGGGCCGTTTCGATACAGGGGAATTTTTTTTCTCTACGAGTTAACACTGGTTCTGACTCCATTCGCTAAAAGTCGCTCCAGTGAGACTATAAGCCGAGGTACCGTGTGTGAACGCACGCATAACATCTTGCACGTAAGATGTCATCGCCACCTTTCGGAAGAGAAGGCCTGTTTGGCCAGTGGAATGGAAAGGTAGCAGGCCCAGACGCAATTGCAGCACAAAAAGCACTAAAGGCTGACATCGACACCACACCAGACATTTTTCAACCACTTTTTGAGAGGATGTGGACATACGAAGAGACTGGAAAGACGGACATATCATTAAATTACCAAAGAAGGGAGATCTCAGCAACTGCGGAAACTATAGAGGCATCACTCTCCTGTCAGTACCAGGCAAGGTCTTCAACAGGATTCTTCTAGAAAGAATGAAGGATGAAGTAGGCAAAACACTTAGGGACCAACAAGCAGGCTTCCAGAAAGATCGCTCCTGCACAGATCAGACTGTCACGCCAAGGATCATCATGGAACAAAACTTAAAAGTGGAACACTGCACTCTGCACAAATTTTGTGCACTTTCAGAAGGCCTTTGACAGCTTGCACAGAGAAAGCTTTAGGCAGCTACTACGGCACTATGGAGTACCAGCAAAGATCACCAGTTTGATCCAGAAATCCTATGAAGGGATAGCACGCCAGGTGGTTCACGCAGTTCAGACAACACGTCGGTTTGAGGGTGAAGACCAGAGTCCGCCAGGGTTGCCTTCTCTCACCATTCCTGTTCCTTCTGGCCATGGACTGGGTGATGAACAAGAAGACAGAAGAAAAGAGGAATGGCATACAGTGGACACTCTGGACCCAGCTCGACGACCTGGACTTTGCGGACGATCTGGCCCAGCTCTCCGTTACCAGACAACACATGCAGGACAAAACATCAGACCTGTCAATCTTTGCAGCAAAGGTCGGCCTTACCATCCACCCGCAGAAAACCCAAATACTAAAAATTAACACAGTCAGCCAGACCCTGTGATGCTAGATGTAGTCCCACTGTAAGAAGTCAGCAGCTTCACCTGTCTAGGCAGTGTAGTCAACCAGCTAGGGGGGGACTGATGCTGACATGAAAACCAGAATAGGGGAAGCAAGAGCAGCCTTCATCACTCTGAAGAACATCTGGAAATCTCGACTATCACCACCAGGACGAAAATCTGCCTCTTCAATTCAAACGTCAAATCTGTCCTCATATATGGATCAGAGACCTGGCGAACTACAAAAACCACCATTCAAAAACTGCAGACGTTCGTTAACAGCTGTCTGCGAAAGATCCTCCACATCCGCTGGCCAGTGACAATCAGCAACAAAGATCTGTGGGAAAGATGTAACCAACTGCCAGTAGAGCAAGACATCCGCAAAAGAAGATATCGGAGGATGGGACACACGCTCCGAAAGCCCCCGGACAACACCACCAGTAAAGCCTGGGGAATCCCCAAGGCAAAAGGAAGCGAGGAAGACCTGGAGGTGGGACCTGGAAGCTGACACCAGAGGGGTTACAGCTGGGCCTATGGTCGTTGGCGGGCAGTTGTTGATGGCCTATGCTCTGGCAAGAGCAATGGGCCTAAGTAGATAAGTAATGGATGTAAAGCATTCACGTAGCACGCACCAAAAGAATGGCAAACTGAGTGAATTGTTATTCGACGGAATGGCACGGGAAACGACTGAATGTAACGTTGGCAGGCAGCTCTTCGGTCGGCTCTACCTAGGTAGGCAGCCCCTTACGCAAACGAGAGCGTGCCTTGTAAAGCACTTAGAACTTGGTCTCTGAGGATAAGCGCTATATAAGTTCTAACAACAACAACATTGATAATGATAATAATGATGATAATGAGGAGGAGGACGACGATAAAGATGATGATGATAATGATGATGATGATCAGAGTTATATACATGTGAAAATATTGGGAGATGAACCTTTAAATGTCAAATTTGAGTCTGTATTGTGAAGTGCATTATGAACGTTGTAGATTTTCCTTTACAGAGGTACAAAAAAACTTCTATTTCTATATTGAGTACTACATTCTGCTAAGAATATCCTGTATCACACAGTTATGATGCTTTATGCATATGCAAACCAAGTGAAATTTTGTACTATCACCAGCCGCCGTGGCGAAGTGGTTAGCGTCGCGGACTCTCGGCTGGGAGGTCGTGGGTTCGAATCCCATCAGAGTCATGTGGATTTTTCTGCCCCGACCGGCTCCTACCCAGAGTTGGGTTTGCTGCGGACTCAGTTGGGAAGACTGGGGACGACACAGTCGAGTTTCCTGACCAACACTGCAGGTGCCTGTACCTCTCGGGCCTGGTTGAAGCGGGATATATTATGAAAGGAAGCGTAGAGTACAGCCCTGTCATGTAGTCTCAGACCAAAATGGAAATCTGTAGCATCATCCTAATCATCCTCATTCTCATCGATCAGCAAAAAAAAAAAAAAAAAGTCTCAAATTCTGTTGCCCTTCATGCCCTGCTCTCATGGTGACATCAATTTCGATGTCCTCTCCACGTCTGTGGCCTTGGTTTGGTTCCGTCGGGGTCACCGCTATCGGCGAATCCATGGGGGCTGTGGACGGACGTGGGTGGCGTCCTCCGGAGGGAGACCTCACTCACGCCGGCTCCGCGACTAAGCAATTATTGTCGTAGCAGTAGGAGGCTTAGTAGGTGGTGTCCTGCGTATGTTAGATCAGAACAGGCGCCACTGAACACCAATGAAGTGACTCGGCAGCAGTGTCTCCTCCGGTGGGTTGTCTCTTGACGACTTGACATTGACTGCTCCCTGTGGATTGCCGGTGCCGGGCTGCGGCGGAGCCAACCGGGCTGTGGCTGTGGACGAGGTGTCGGAATGAGCAGAATGGGTGCACTGTCTTTGAGGTGGCGCAGAGATTGGGACAAAAAAAAAAAAGAAGAGAAAAAAAAAGAAATTTTGTACTATCTAAGCAAACACACACACACACACACACACACACGCACGCACGCACGCACGCACGCACGCACGCACGCACGCACGCACACACACACACACACACACACACACACACACACACACCACACACACACACACACACACACTCAAACACACTTAGATGTATGGATATAGACATAGGTAGATGGATAGATAGATAGACAGACAGACAGATAAATCATAGAGATAGAGAGATAGGTACACACATACACGCGCACGCACACAGGCACAGACACACGCGCACGCGCGTGCTTTTCCATTTGGCACAAGAAGAAATGATTAATAGCATCGTTTAAACGTTTTGATTTCTTCAATGTTTACACGCATTTCGATGTTCTAAACCGTCATCATTTGTTACTAACAATTACGACGACGAAGAAGAAGACAGAGATGATGATGATATACTGAAGATGATGATGATGGTGATGATGATGATGATGATGATGATGATGATGATGATAATGATAATGATGATGATGCGTATTATAACAGAGAGATGAGAGCGATGATGATAACGAGTACCAAAACAAACGCGATGATGATGATGATGATGATGATGATGATGATGATGATGATGCGCGTGTTATAACAGAGAGATGAGAGCATGATGATAACGAGTACCAAAACAAACGCGATGATGATGATGATGATGATGGGTGATGATGATGATGAAGAAGAAGAAGAAGAAGAAGAGAACGACAGCCATGATGATGATAACGTTTTGATGATGATGATGATGATGATGATGATGAACAAGGGGAAAGGAGAATAGGTCTAACTAATGATGTCAGTCTGAGTTGATTGTGACCGAACTTAGTTTACATGAGCCAATGCACTCAGGCAAGAGAGATTTTGGTTTTGGTGTCGTTTCATTCTGAGGGATTTAGGTAGAGAGCACAAGGTACAATGGTGGGTGTTTATGGGCATGTGTAGGTTTCTTCCGCTGCAGACGGACGTGGATGGGGAGACGTTTCTATTCCTTCATCACCGGTGCTCGTTATAACAGGTGTGTGTGTGTGGTGTGTGTGTGTGGGTGTGTGTGTGTGTGTGTGTGTTGTGTGTGTGTGTGTGTGTGTGTGTGTTTCGGTGTCATGTCCCCTCCCCGTCCGAACTCCTTAGGGTCTGAGTAGGAGTGTACACGTCACCTCATACACAGAGAGAGAGGGAGAAACAGGGACAGATAGACAGACAGAAGAAGAGAGAGAGACAAGACAGAGAGAAAAGACGCGAATTTTATGAAAAGAATAGGTATAAACGATAATTCTTTATCTTCAACTCTGTCACTGAGAGAGAGATAAAGAAGAGGGACAGAGAGAGAGAGAGAGAGAGAACAAAAGAGAGAGAGAGAGAGAGATGAATGAGAGATAGGGAATGAAAGATGAATGACAGAGAGAGAGAGAGAAAGACAGACGGAGAGAGAGAAAGAGAAAGACAGAGAGGGGGAGAGAGAGAGAGAGAAGACAGAGAGAGGAGAGAGAGAGAGAGAGAGAAAGACAGACACAAAGAGAGAAAGACCGAGAGAGAGGACATGAAAGAGAGAGAAAGACGAGAGAGAGAAAGAGGAGAAAGACAGACAGAGAGAGAGAGAAAGACAGACAGGAGAGAGAGAAAGAGAGATAGAGACAGAGAGGAGAGAAAGAGAAGGAGGAAAGAGACACAGAGAGAGAGGAGAAAGACAGAGAGAGAGAGAGACAGACAGAGAGAGAGAGAAAGACACAGAGAGAGAGACCTTCATTTTCCTCCTTCTGTCTTCCAGGGCTCGCTGCCTGGATTCCAAGAGCCTTAGTCATCACGGTGTGTACATGCCCCGCCACAACCCGCTGGGCTGCTTCGTGGTCCCCCAGAAAGAGGAGGAGCCGGAGACCACCTCTGCCCCGCCAGGTAAACGTCGGGATTGCCACACCTGGGCCAACCTTACAAACCAGGACGATAACTGAAGACTAAAAGCTTTTTTTTCACCGTAACAACGGGCTATATCCACGTGTGTGTGTGTGTGTGTTGTGTGTGTGTGTGTGTGTGTGTGTGTGTGTGTGTGTGTGTGTGTGTGTGTGTGTGTGTCCCCATACAGAATGCACTGTGTGTTCCTAACTAAATCATCGTATGTAGATACTGAACAATATACCAAAAGACCTCATGATATATAGACTTCAACTATGATTAAGGACCAGCTGCCTGTATCACACAAAGGTTTCTTTTTTCTGTCGAATAGGCGTGTGGCCAGTCGTTTCCTGCCAACAGACTTCTTAGGCAAGGCGATGAACAATCTATAGCCAAATAATCAACAATTTATGGCTGAATAATGAACAATTCATAGCTGAATAATCAACAGTCTAAAGCCAAGTAATCAACAATCTATGGCTAAATAATCGATAGTTTATAGCTAAATGATTAACAATTTATAGCTGAAATAATAACGCTGTCTGCTCTCTCTGTCTGTCTGCCTTTGTCTCTCTCTCTCTCTCTCTCTCTCTCTCTCTCTCTCTCTCTCTCGCTCTCGCTCTCTCGCTCTCTCTCTCGCTCTCTCTCTCTCCATTCCCAGCAAATTACGCAGTTGGTTTACCGATTCAGTCTACAACGACAAGTTCCAGTGATAGTAAAATTAAAAAAAAAAAAAAAAAAAAAACGGTTTGCACTATTCGTTGAAAAACAAAAAGAACACTTAAACCGTGAGTAGAATCTACACGGATTCGAAAGAAAGAAAAAAACACGTTTTTTTACCAATTTTGATACAAAAGAAAACATTTCTTTGGTGTGTGTGTGTGTGCGCGCGCGCGTGCGTGCGTGCGTGTGGGTGTGTTTGTGCGTGTGTGTGTGCGTGTGGTGTGTGCGTGTGTGTGAGTGTGTGTGTGTGTGTGTGTGTGTGTGTGTGTGTGTGTGTGTGTGTGTGTGTGTGTGTGTGTGTGCTTTCTAGTGTTTGTGCGTACATGGGTGCTGCTTGTGTGTGTATGTGTGTGTGTGTGTGTGTGTGTGTGTGTGTGTGTGTGTGTAGCCTTCCTGGCCGTGATAAACTAGAGACCCCTTGAATTCAAACCATTCAGAACTTTCCCCCTCTGTGTATTTATGTCTTCGCCCACAGACTCTCCACGGTCCGACACCGCGGAAGATTCAAACCCACCACCACCGGAGGAGAAGCCGCCTACCCGTCCCACCACGGCCCCGTGGCACGGGAAGAAACTCCTGGCTCCCGTGAACCCACCCTATCCCCCTCCCCCCGCGCCCCACCCCGCGTCAGGCATGGAGCGACAACGCCCCTTTCCCCCATCGTGATTTCCCCACCAAGGTGGACAACCCTGCTCCCGGTGCCCTCAAACCTCTGTTGGAAGTGGTGAAGCCTTCCTCTCCGCATTTGCGTATAAGCGGTGA
This sequence comes from Conus betulinus, assembly GCA_016801955.1. Lineage (NCBI taxonomy): Eukaryota > Metazoa > Mollusca > Gastropoda > Neogastropoda > Conidae > Conus > Conus betulinus. Next base: position 88,811 of record JADBJO010008405.1, read on the forward strand.
GTGTGAGAGGGCATGAATGAACGTCAGGTGAAAGCTATTGGTTTCTTCCTCCTTATCATGGGGGAAAAAAAAAAAGAGAGGATGTGCGTAAAATCTGCAGGGGAGGTAGTCTGTGTTGGAGCTCACGTTCCTCGAGAGTGACCTCTCCGTTTTCGTGGGACAGATGTCGCTGGTAGGCACGTCCAAAGCAGTTTTGTTCCATCAGGAAGCTTAATAGTCCATGAGAGAGAGAGAGAGAGAGAGAGAGAGAGAGAGAGAGTATGTCAAGACAAGAGTGTGAAACAATGTGCTTGGAATGCAGACAGTCGACTTTCCATTGCAAAGAGAGTTATCTTTTCTCAGTTTATGGGTCAAAGAAACAGATGTGGAGAGTCAAAAATTTCGTGAAAGTTTCTGCCAGGATAACAAACGGTCAGGCGTCATCATTCCCCATTTTCTTCCGGAGCATGTTTATTTTAACAGCATTGGACGAATCACGTAGCCTCGACATGTACAGTAACATTTGTAAAGAAACAAGACAGGCATGAAAACACATAGACGAAGATTCAACAACTCAGAGACTTCTTCAGCTTAAGTCTGTTTCAAATCGACTTTATCTTCGAAACGAATGACATCTATGTTGTCTCGAAAGGCCGGAACCTAAGAGAGGAAGAAAAATCTTCCCGACTTAGGTACCGTCATATTTCTGACCACGTGAACCAAAGAAACTTTTGTCTTTCAGGGCTACCAAAACTTGTTTGCAATCGAAATTGAAAATTGACTGTTAAAGGACTGAGGCTGAAAGAGAGATTAACTTAATTGTGTGAAATTTATCGTCGAGTTTCATCTCTTGTATGTTATATTGAGCAGTGTGTTTTTATTTGCAGAGGTACACATATACCGAATTCTGTCAGCTTCCGTGCGATATGTATTCATAAGTGCGACTGTTTGTATGTTGTTTAAAAAAAAAGCGCAATGTTTCGTTTTCGTTTGATTACACTTTATCTTTTTTCAAAGAAAAAGAGAGAGATTGGGTGAGAGAGAGAGAGAGAGAGAGGAGAGAGAGAGAGAGAGAGAGAGGGTGAGAGAGAGAAATAGAGGGAGAGAGGGGCTAAGAGAGATATGTATAGAAAAGAGAGAGAGGAGGGAGACAGACAGAGAATCGTTTGCAGGACAAATAGTGTGTGACTGGCTCAAAGATTGGGACCTGT
>JADBJO010008405.1:92500-96515 GCA_016801955.1 Conus betulinus
TGTCTGTCTGTCTGTCTGTCTCTCTCTCTGTGTGTGTGTGTGTGTGTGTGTGTGTGTGTGTGTGTGTGTGTGTGTGTGTGTGTTACAAATACACTTATGCAAACGCACGTGCACTAGGATCCAAACGTTACTTCTGCGTTGTCAGTTGCTTGTTCAATTTCAGGGTCGTGCTTTGTCATTTGGTCATTTTTTTTTTTCATGCAGACCATAGAGTCGAAACGTATTACCTGTGGTTTTGTCATTTCTTCGCTTACATGTCAGGATCGAAACGTACCGCTCGTGTGTTGTGTTTTGTTGGCTCAGGTACCAGGCTTGAAGAATGCTGCGTTTGTTTTTGCCATTGTGTTCCTTCAGAACTGAGGATCCAAACGAGTAGCTCGTGTGCTGTTTGCCATTTGTTTAGTGTGTACTGTCTTTTTTTTGTTTTTTTGTTTTTGTGTGTGTTTTTTTTGTTGTTGTTCAAACCTCAGAGTCGAAACCCGTTGCTCGTGTATTGTACTTGTTTGTTTAAACGTCAGTGTCGCAATCACGTATCGTCATTTATTTGTGCACACACCAGTATCGAAACGTTTTGCTTCTGTATCGACATTTGCTTGTTCAGACATCCGCGTCTGAAATGCGCCCGTGGTGTACTTTCATTAACACATTGAACTCTCAGGGTTGAAACGCGTTGCTCGTGTATTGTCGTTTGTTAGTTCAGATCCCACGGTCGAAACGTGTGGCTGTGTCTTGTCATTTGTTTGTAAAGACCTGAAGGTCGGCATGTTGCTTGTGTATTAGACTGTGCTTCTAATTGCCATTCATTCGTTCAGACAATAAAGTCAACACACCGTGCTTTTATACTGTCATCCCATCGTTCAGACAATAGAGTCGACACACGGAGCTTCTAAATTGTCATTCATTCGTTCTGACAATAGAGTCGACAAACGGAGCTTCTATACTGTCATTCATTCGTTTAGACAATAAAGTCAACACATGGTTCTTCTATAGTGTCATTTGTTGTTCAGACAGGGGTCGACACACGGTGGTTCTGTGGTGTCAGACCCTGGGATCAAAAGGCGTTGTTTTTGTATTTTCATTTATTTCGTTAAAGCTCGGGTTCTGAACGCGCTGTTTGTGCTCTGCAATTTATTCGTTAAGACCGCCCCCGGCGGAAGCGCGTTGTATGTGTATTATGCATTTTTGTCTGTTCAGACATCATAATCGATCGAAAAAAAGTGCTTGAGTTTTGTGTGTGTGCGCATGTGTGTGTGTGTGTGGGGGGTGTGTGGGTGTGTGTGTGTAAATGCCTATTGTATAGAAATTATAAAACAGATTTCAAACGTGAAAATTACATTGAACAATTACCTGATCTATATATATTTCCCTTAATTAAATTCCGATGTAGTAATCACAAACTCATGATTGAAGTAGGAAGAAGACTTGGTCTTGCCCGCGAGGAACGCTTCTGTAAATATTGTAAACAAGATGTTGGAGACGAATTTCATTTCATTATGGAATGCCCAAAGTATGAAGAGTTACGAGTACGTTTTATTCCCAGAAAGTATACGAGTGTGAAATCTGTTTACAACCTGTGCAGACTATTCTCGGCTGGTAAGAATGTTCTGTTAAAGTTGAGTAAATATTTAAAATTCAGCAAAATGGTGTAAGTTTATGATGACCAGCCTGCTCTATGTTTTTAGTGATTATGCCATTACGCCTTTAATACACATAAAACGCTTCCTGCATTTTGCTTAGTCATTTTGTGTCATTTTGAAGTGGATTACATTGTTTTTTTTCTTTTGTTTTTATGTCCTCCATACCCCCAAAGGGGTGACAGGATAATTAAATCTTGAATCTTGTGTGTGTGTGTGTGTATGCATACATACATTATACATGTGTGTGTGTGTGTGTGTGTGTGTGTGTGTGTGTGTGTGTGTGTGTGTGTGTGTGTGCACGCACGCGTGGATGCGTACGTGCATGCGTGTGTGTGTGTGTGTGTGTGTGTGTGTGTGTGTGTGTGTTCATTGATTGGAAGACCCAGTAAGCTAACGTTTTCTGTTTGTTTGTTTGTTTTGTTGATGCCATTTTCACCATGACGGTGGCGTTGCAGCTGAAGGAAAGTGCGGCCGACGACGTGGCGGAGAACAACCAGCCGCCACCCACCCCAGTGCCCGCCTACGTCAAACTAGACTACTCAAGCCTGCCATCCGTAAGACCGGAAACGGAAGTTCATTTTTGCCGATGCGCAGCCGCACGACACGCGGAAAAGGCGGAAATTAACTTCTGCAGCACAAGAAGAAGAAGAAGAAGAACAATCTACTGAAGACATAAAGAAGGAAGAGGTAACTGAAGAAGCAGAAAAGCTGGGAAGGGGTAATAACGGAAGAAAGAAGGAAGAAAAGGGCTGACGGCGAACAACAGACGACGGAAGAAGCGACAACAGAAGAGAAGAATGAACAGAACGTAGAAGGAGAAAAGGCAGAAGAAAAACTACCACACAACCCACAGCAGGAGAGAATCTGAAAGAGAACTCGAGCCAGAAAGACGGAAGACAGAAGAAAGAAGACAACTCTGCCGATGAAAAATATCCGAAGGAGAAAGTGGAAAGAAAGAAGGATGTAGAAGAGTCAGAAGTACGGAAGAATGACAACGCCGTTACTGCAGAAACGAAAGCTGAAAAAACAGAAGAAAAGTCTCAAGAGGAGGAAGAAGGAGGAGAGAAAGAAGAGGCAGTTAACGGAGAGAAAGAAGAAGCAAGTACCCTGGGTGAAAGAGGGAGAGAAGAGTGCAGAAGAAGAGGAGGAACAAGGACAAGAAAAAGATGGACGGAACGCAGGAACGAAGAGAGATACCAGAGGTAAGAAACACGGAGATTGCTAGCTAAATGTCCAAACGTAACATCTTCCACGGATTTTATGATCGTCAGTTATCATCATCATCACGATCATCAGTATCTCCTTCTTCTTTGCTTCCCCACAGAATATTTCTTTCTTCTTTTTTTTTTCTTTAAGGAAGGGGAGGGGGGGGGGGGGGTGGGTAAGTAAGTTTTTTTTACGCTAATGAATATTCATATATTGGTGTGTTTGTGGTTGTGTGCGTGCGTATGCGTGCAAGACAGCAAGCAGGCTAGGCGTGTCAGGAGTAGGTATGGGCCAGGCTAAGAAAAAAAAGGATACAAATACACAATCAAAGTAACAAACAACAACGACCAATGACAACTAGCGGACTGATCGAATCGCCGACAAATCGGTCAAACCGACAGACCAACACTCAAACGAAAATACAATGAACTGAGACGACAATGAGCCACCACAGCAAACTACCAAAAACAGTCTAGTTAAGAAAAACACAAATGAAAAAAAAGCAAACAAAACTATTTCGCGAGCCAGGAAGTGAAGGTGTTTGGTTTTTTTTGATTGAAGGTTAACGAGAGAGAAGAATGTGAAATCTAGTCTTGGCAGACAATACAGATCAATCAAAAGCAGCCTCATCAGACTGAATTGTCGGCTGCGGCTGTTGTTGGATTGCGTGGAGACTAGTACAGCCCCAGTAGGGATACCGAGGGACTCTCTCAGTATCAATTGCATCCCCATTTGAAAAATGACGCACGTGTTCTTTCCATTTTTTTCCCTGTCACTTTCTTTGATTGACTTTTGTCTTCTTGTGTTGCACTTTTTTTTTCGGCCCATTCAATTTTTTTTTTCTTGAAATCTTCAAATTTTGGTCTGTACTGTCCATAACATGCCAACTTTCTTCGTTGCCTGGCGACTCTTCAGATCATACACAAAATACTCGAAGCGTGTTTTTTATTTCAGGAACTACAGAGACACCAAGCTGACGACACGACTGTACAGCATGACGTCACGGAGCATGTCACAGATGCGTTGTCATCAGCCGAAGACAAGCCTTCATCGCCAGAACACCCGAAAAGTGGAAGAAGAAGAAGAAGACGGGAGACCCCACAAAAAGAAGACTCGGAGGGAGCTGCAACGACTACCACCGCCGCTGCTAGCCGCTGACGATACTGCACTCA
>JADBJO010008406.1:0-10000 GCA_016801955.1 Conus betulinus
AAAATTGATTATTTTACCAATATTCCTACAACAAAATATGATCGTTTTGGGTGGAAGCATGCATTTTAAACCATATTCAAAACTTTGTTCGATCAGTTTTATCCCTTGAGTTGCTGCCCTTGATTCCATTCCATTGAGTAAATCACACTTCAGTGTAAATAGGTTTTGACATTTCTGGGATTGCTACTGTTTGATGAACGACGACATAAGGAAAAAAAACACTTATAAATACTTATGACTCTTTTTCTGGCATTTATTTTGTATCTTAGTCTGATGATTTAGGCATACGGCTATCCATCTTTGTTACTTCATTTTATCCCCTGAATTTCTCGTGAATTTTTAGTGTGTTACTTACTGTTCGGTCTAAACATTTATTTTCTGAATACAAAGGAAAATAGCCAATGTACCAACAACGACTGCTGGCCAGGTCATAAGAAATGTTAGCTTTTTTTCACTCTCTAAATACATCTTTAATAAACAACAATCTAAGGGTAGAAATAACAAAATGATTTTATGGCCAAATTACATAATTGTCTTATTTTTCTCATAGAACAACATCCAAGCACTACAGATTCTTTTAATGATTATACATGAACAAACGAACAATTTAGGACAGAAAATATGTTTACTGAACAAGTTTACAACCGGTTTGAACGTTGGTAATCTGAGGCTGTGTCAGGACTTACTGTTTTTGATTCCCATTTCTTCAGTGTAATTTGAATTTGATTTTAATAGAAATTTGTTCTATTATAGTAGCGCAAAGTTTGGTATCTTACTAAAGTTATCACTCTGTCAGTAATTAGCACATGCAAGAACAATCTCTTGCGAGAATACAGAAATGTGTTGTGTTGATCCCTTCATAATTTCCGTTTAGTAATTTCACCACGAAATCAACGTAGTGTCATAAATTTGTGTTCATCCTGTACTCGGTGTATCTGTATAGGCCCCTTTTAGTCAACTTGCCCCAGACAAAGACAAAGCTAACACATACCTGTATATGATAACATTTTTCATCAAAAGAGAAGTTTAATAAATTTTAATGTAAATGAAATGTAAACTAGTGATGTTGTAATTGAAAACTACAAAGGTATTATCATTTTATAAATCAAAATAGTGATTGAATATTTATCCAATACTCCTACAACAAAATATGATCGTTTTGGGCGGAAACATACGTTTTAAATCATATTCAAAACTTTGTTCGATCAGTTTTATCCCTTGAGTTGCTGCCCTTGATTCCATTCCATTGAGTAAATCACATTTCAGTGTAAATAGGTTTTGACATTTCGGGGATTGCTACTGTTTGATGAATGATGACATAAGGAAAAAAAAAACACTTATAAATGCTTATGACTCTTTTTCTGGCATTTATTTTGTATCTTTGTCCGATGATTTAGGCATACGACTATCCATCTTTGTTACTTCATTTTATCTCCTGATTTTCTCGTGAATTTTTAGTGTGTTACTTACTGTTCGGTCTAAACATTTATTTTCTTGAATACAAAGGAAAATAGCTAGTGTACCAACAACGACTGCTGGCCAGGTCATAAGAAATGTTAGCTTTTTCACTCTCTAAATACATCGTTAATAAACAACAATCTAAGGGTAGAAATAAACATAATGATTTTATGGCCAAATTACATGTTTGTCTTATTTTTCTCATAGAACAACATCCAAGCAATACAGATTCTTTTAATGATTATACATGAACAAACGAACAATTTACGACAAATATGTTTGCTAAACAAGTTCACAGCCGTTTTGAATGTTGGTAATCTGAGGCTGTGTCTGGACATGCTGTTTTTGATTCCCATTTTTTGCACCCTTGGTGGTGAGAACACCACGGTATTATGGACTGTGGTGTGTCTATTTGACGCCAGGAGCGCAGATACAACCAGCCGTGTCTCCTAATGAGTTCCACCCAGCGGACGAAAGGCCTCGGAGCAGACAATACAAATATATCTGCCTTTAAAGGGGATTGCGATGGTTCCCTTATGCAGCCAGTGAAGAGTTTTCATATCTGTAATATATTTTCTTAATTTCAAGTTCTCAGTTTTTACATCTTCAACATCCTCCCCCCCCCCCCCCCCCCCCCCCCCCCTGCCCCCCTCCTTAAGTCCAAAGTTTTGCCAAGTTATTACTATGAAGACAATTTAGTTGTTTTTCCCCCACTATTAAATTGTTCGTCTTTGTATTTGTCTGACTTTATTCAAATTTAAAAGGCTGTGCCAGTCTTGAATAAAAGTTACTCTGTGTTAGGTTTCCTTATGGGACCAAAAACTACCCCACTTGTTTACTGTTTAAATCACATTTCAGTATAAATAGGTTTTGACATTTCTGGGATTGCTACTGTTTGATGAATGATGACATAAGGAAATAACACTTGTAAATGCTTATGTCTCTTTTTCTGGCATTTATTTTGTATCTATGTCTGATGATTGAGGCATTCGACTATCCATCTTTGTCACTTCATTTATCTCCTGATTTTCTCGTGAATTTTTAGAGTGTGTTACTTTGTTACTTACTGTTCGGTCTGAACATTTATTTTCTTGAATACAAAGGGAAATAGCTTATGTACCAACGACTGCTGGCCAGGTCATAAGAAATGTTAGCTTTTTTCACTCTCTAAATACATCGTTAATAAACAACAATCTAAGGGTAGAAATACACATAATCATTTTATGTGCAAATTACATGTTTGGTCTTATTTTTTTCATAGAACAACATCCAAGCAATACAGATTCTTTTAATGATTATACATCAATAAAGAAACAATTTGGACAAAAATTTATATTTTCTAAACAAGTTTACAACTGGTTTGAACGTTGTAATCTGAGGCTGTGTCTGGACATGCTGTTTTTAATTCCTATTTATTCAGTGTGAGGTGAGATTAACGTCCTATCGGCCAGTGGCCCTTAAGGACAAGGTTCCTGCAGACATATGTCTACATATTTGTGGCAACTGCTGTCATCTGGCAGTGGTAGGTAGGTTTCAATGGGGGGTCGTCGTATTCGTCTCCCAGAGCTCGTGTTGGCTCAATTCTGGTCGTTATCCTCTTGAATGCTGGTTCAAGTTTGGTGAAATTGGTCTTGAACGTTGGTTCACTTTTAAGTTGTTGATCGACCGACGATGGGCGTCGGTGTGTGTTGCCTGCTGTCCCCCAAACATCATCAGGCTGTCTTCAGGGCCACCGGGCGGCCTTCTTCATGCTCGGGTGGCGATGGTCCTGTGCTGCGTGAGGCCGCCTCAAGGAGGAAGCAGGACGAAAGTCGCTGGAGCGCTGCACGAGCCCCTAAATTCGGCGGGCGCTCGCTGACTGCGGCCGAGAGGGCAATTTTTCAGCCCAACCCCCTAAGGAGTGCCCCCGTGTCTGCCACCCCTCAAAACAGCACGGTATCCTCCAGGCCACGGTAGTCGCAGTCAGGCAGCGCTCCTTCGCCAATCGCCCCACATCTCCAAGAGCCGTCCCCCGGCGACACAGGCTAGACCCGCCGCCGTCACCCACATGGCTGGAAGGTTGTCTGCGCCGCCCGACACTGATCTCTCACATCAGTGTCCCTCAAAGGAGAGCTGCCACCCTCCCCTGGCGTCCACTGCTATGCCACACTCGCAGTGGACTGAGCTATTGACGGTGAGATTAACGTCCTATCGGCCTGTGGCCCTTAAGGACAAGGTTCCTGCAGACATATGTCTACATATTTGTGGCAACTGCTGTCATCTGGCAGTGGTAGGTAGGTTTCAATGGGGGTCGTCGTCGTATTCGTCTCCCAGAGCTCGTGTTGGCTCAATTCTGGTCGTTATCCTCTTGAATGCTGGTTCAAGTTTGGTGAAATTGGTCTTGAACGTTGGTTCACTTTTAAGTTGTTGATCGACCGACGATGGGCGTCGGTGTGTGTTGCCTGCTGTCCCCCAAACATCATCAGGCTGTCTTCAGGGCCACCGGGCGGCCTTCTTCATGCTCGGGTGGCGATGGTCCTGTGCCGCGTGAGGCCGCCTCAAGGAGGAAGCAGGACGAAAGTCGCTGGAGCGCTGCACGAGCCCCTAAAATTCGGCGGCGGGCGCTCGCTGACTGCGGCCGAGAGGGCAATTTTTTCAGCCCAACCCCCTAAGGAGTGCCCCCGTGTCTGCCACCCCTCAAAACAGCACGGTATCCTCCAGGCCACGGTAGTCGCAGTCAGGCAGCGCTCCTTCGCCAATCGCCCCACATCTCCAAGAGCCGTCCCCCGGCGACACAGGCTAGACCCGCCGTCACCCACATGGCTGGCTGGAAGTTGTCTGCGCCGCCCGACACTGATCTCTCACATCAGTGTCCCTCAAAGGAGAGCTGCCACCTCTCCCCTGGCGTCCACTGCTATGCCACACTCGCGCTGACTGAGCGCTAACACATACCTCTATATCAAACATTTTTTCATAAAAAAAGAAGTTTAATAAATTTTAATGTAAATGAAATTTAAACCAGTGATGTTGTAATTTGAAAACTACCAGAGATTTAACATTTTATAAATCAAAGTAATGATTGAATATTTTACCAATATTCCTACAACAAAATATGATCATTTTGGTGGAAACATGCGTTTTAAATCATATTCAAAACTTTGTTCGATCAGTTTTATCCCTTGAATTGCTGCCCTTGATTCCATTCCATTGAGTAAATCGTACTTCAATGTAAATAGATTGTGACATTTCTGGGATTGTTGCTGTTTGATGAATGATGATATAAGAAAATAACACTTATAAATGCCATGACTCTTTTTCTGGCATTTATTTTGTATTTATGTCTAATGATTTAGGCATACGACTATCCATTTTTGTCACTTCATTTATATCTCCTGATTTTCTTGTGAATTTTTAGTGTGTTACTTACTGTTTGGTCTAAACATTTATTTTCTTGAATACAAGGAAAATAGCTAATGTACCAACGACTGCTGGCCAGGTCATAAGAAATGTTAGCTTTTTTCACTCTCTAAATACATCGTTAATTAACAACAATCTAAGGGTAGAAATAAACATAATCATTTTATGGGTAAATTACATGTTTTCTCTTTTTTTTTTTCATAGAACAACATCCAAGCAGCACAGACTCTTTTAATGATTATACATCGACAAACGAACAATTTGGACAGAAAAATATGTTTTTCTAAACAAGTTTACAACCGGTTTGAACGTTGGTAATCTGAGGCTATGTCTGGACTTGCTATTTTTTATTCCCATTTCTTCAGTGTAATTTGAATTTGATTTTAATAGAAATTTGTTCTATTATAGTAGCGCAAAGTTTGGTATCTTACTAAAGTTATCACTCTGTCAGTAATTAGCACATGCAAGAACAACCTCTTGTGAGGAAACAGAAATGTGTTGTATTGATCCCTTTGTAATTGTCATTTAGTAATTTCACCACAAAATCAACGTAGTATCATAAATTTGTGTTCATCCTGTACTTAGTGTATCTGTATATGCCCCTTGTAAACAGCTTGCCCCAGGCAAAGAAAGTGATTGATTGATTGATGGTGAGATTAACGTCCTATCGGCCTGTGGCCCTTAAGGACAAGGTTCCTGCAGACATTGGTCTGCATATTTGTGGCAACTGCTGTCATCTGGCAGTAGTGGGTAGGTTTCAATGGGGGTCGTCGCATTTGTCTCCCAGAGCTCGTGTTCTTCTTGAACATTGGCTCAATTCTGGTCGTGGTCTTCTTGAATGTTGGTTCAAGTTTGGTGGAATTGGTCTCGAACGTTGGTTCACTTTCAGGTTGTTGGTCGACCGACGATGGGTGTCGGTGTGTGTTGCCTGCTGTCCCCCAAACATCAGGCTGTCTTCAGGACCACCGGGCGGCCTTCTTCATGCTCGGGTGGCGATGGTCCTATGCCGCGTGAGGCCGCCTCAAGGAGGAAGCAGGACGAAAGTCGCTGGAGCGCTGCACGAGTCCCTAAAACTTGGCGCGGGCACTCGCTGATTGCAGCTGAGAAGGCAATTTTTCAGACCAACCCCCTAAGGAGTGCCCCATGTCTGCCACCCCTTAAAACAGCACGGTATCCTGGGCCACAGTAGTCGCAGTCAGGCAGCGCTCCTTCGCTAATCGCCCCACATCTCCAGGAGCCATCCCCCTGGCGACACAGGCTAGACCTGCCATCACCCACCTGGCTGGAAGGTTGTCTGCGCCGCCCGACACTGATCTCTCACATCAGTGTCCCTCAAGGAGAGCTGCCGTCCCCCCGGCGACACAGGCTAGACCTGCCATCACCCACCTGGCTGGAAGGTTGTCTGCGCCGCCCGACACTGATCTCTCACATCAGTGTCCCTCAAAGGAGAGCTGCCACCTCTCCCCTGGCGTCCACTGCTATGCCACACTCGCAGTGGCAAAGAAAGTGTTGTTGTTAAGTGTGAGATTTACGTCCTATCGGCCTGAGGCCCTTAAGGACAAGGTTCCTGCAGACATATGTCTACATCTAACTAAGAAAGTGCTAACACATACCTCTATATCAAAACATTTTTCATCAAAAAAGGAAGTTTAATAAATTTTAATGTAAATGAATTTTAAACTAGTGATGTTGTAATTTAAAAACTACAAAAGTATGATCATTTTATAAATTAAAATATTGATTGAATATTTTACCAATATTCCTACAACAAAATATGATCGTTTTGGGTGGAAACATGTGTTTTAAATCGTATTCAAATCTTTGTTCGATCAGTTTTATCCCTTGAGTTGCTGCCCTTGATTCCATTCCATTGAGTAAATCACATTTCAGTGTAAATAGATTGTGACGTTTCTGGGATTGCAAGTCTTTGATGAATGATGACATAAGAAAACAACGTTTATAAAAATGCTTATGACTCTTTTTCTGACATTTATGTTTTATTTATGTTCATATATATTTGCTAACTATTTGATGGTTTAGGCATAAAGTATCCATCTTTGTCACTTCATTTATTCCCTGATGTTCTCATAAGTTTTTCAAATGTTACTTACCGTTCAGTCTGAATATTTACTTCTTGATTCAGAGTTTTTTTTTTATTCCTTGAATTTTTGCCCTTAATTCCCTTTCATCGAGTCAGTATTGCTGTTCTGTAAAATCACATTTCAGTGTAAATAGGCTGTAACATTTCTGGGATTGCTACTGTTTGATGATGAATGGTGACAGAAGAAAATAACGTTTGTAAATGCTCATGACTCTTTTTTTCTGACATTTACTTTCTATTCATATTCATATATTTGCCAACTATTTTTGACGATTTAGGGTTATTAAGACATATCCATCTTTATCACTTCCTTTTATCTCCCCTGATGTTCTGATAAGTTTTTGAAATGTTATTTATCGTCAGACTGATCATTTATTTTCTTGAATATAACGGCAAATAGCTAATGTACCAACGACTGCTGGCCAGATCATAAGAAATTTTAGCTTTTCTTAACACTCAAAATACATTGTTAATAAACAACACTCTAAGGTTTGAGGTATGTAATACGTTTGAGGTCGGCAAATTACGTTGAACCTCCACACAACATATTCTTCCAATTAATATACATTAAGCAAACAAAAAAAACCTTTGGACATATATACGTGTTTCCAAACATGCTTAATGTTGATAATCATGAAGTTTTGGAAGGTTTGGAATCTAGCTAGAATTAGACCCATCCGTTTATCAGGATTCAGCACATACAAGAATAACTTTAGAATTAAAACAATCAACTTTGGTTTTAACCCGTTCATATTTTCCGTTTAGACATTTTTCTGATTAATTTATGCAGTTTTGAAAAATTCGTATACAGTGTGAAGACACATGCCTATATTGAAAGATTTTTGATTAAAGAAAGACGTTAAGTGAATTTTAATATAAGTGAAATTTAGACCAGTAGAAAGAAACTCGTGGAGAGCGTGGCAGCAGAGAGTCCTCAGAAGAGAAGCCCCCCTTCAAGCAAGTGTTTCGGCCCTTAACTCCTGACACTCTAGGGGGGTTGGGCCACACCCGGTTCATGACTCCGGATGTCCCTCTGCTGCCCCTTTTTTTCCCCATCGGGACGAGCCATGCCTGGGATTCGAACCCATGCCCTTCTGGACATGCTCATTTTCCACTTAGACTCGCGCACTAACCACTGAGCCACTGGGACACCTAATATTTGTAGAAAATTTAAGCTTTATGAAGTTCACTTTTGTTCCTCCTTGACCAGATCCAGCTTGAACACCTCTCTGCTGCTTCTCTGCCATTGCTTTCAGGGCTCTGGTTTTTTCCCTCCCTGCAACTGAGAGCTGTTTCATGAGGCTGTATGCAGACGTTCCTACAAAACCCCCTAACCCCCTACAAACCCCTAATTATATAGTAATTATATAATTTCAAAATTATCAAAATATTATGATTTTATTAAAGAAAGGGTTTACTTTATATCTGACCAACATTCATACAACAAAGTATGATAGTTTTAGACACAAAAAGTTTTAAAACATTTTTCAAAATTTTTGGGATCAGAGTTGCTGCCCTTGTTTCCATTTTCATCGAGTAAACAGATATACCCTCTTTAATTTCACGTTATTGTCGATGGGTTATAACATTTCTGGGGCTGCTACTGTTAGGTGAATAATGGCATTAAAAAAAATTATAAATGTTCACGACTATCTATTTTTGGCATTTATATTTATTTATGGTCATATACTTGCCAAACAAAGCATTGGCCGAACCTGTCCGCCATACTGCGAGCGGATAGTTGGTAGATTAAAACAGTGTTCTATTCAGGTTATCTTCCCTTAACAATATTGCTGTCAAAATCGCTTTTCCGGATCAGGAGTAAATAACTCATGCGTAGGGCTTCAGTCCCTTCCAATATGGCGACTGGTTCACTAATGGCGCCTGGTTCAGTCAAACGAAAAAAAAAATTACTCAGAGTATTCTCTTTGGTTCAAACATGCCAAGAGTTGAAAAGACTGAGTTGCGCACGCAAAGAAGTGCATGCGACTACTTAAAATCGGCTGAATATCGAAAATCATGTTTAATCAAGTGTGAGCCTGTGTGAAACGACGGACGAGTAGGCTTCTTCCGTACAGCGACGATCGAGAACTGTACGTGTATCAGCTAGGCTGATATACGTCAGTTTATGGGCAGGTATCTACGATGGTATGAAAGCATTCATGTCGTACTACAAATATCTGACCGCTGCCAGTTTGATTTTGTATATTGATCTCACAGTGACAATTTTTTTTGAACGGCAGCCTTTGCGCAGAGTAGCTCGCATAAAGCAAGGTGAAAAGTAAGATAGTGTGTCTTGGTGTGGCGGCTGCCTCGCCACGTCCCCCAACGACCCCAGCAGCCAGGGGAATGACTGACTGACTGACTGACTTGGTGTGGCTGGCTACGCCTATCGGTGTGTAGTGTGTGTCTAAGAACTGTCTCCACACGGGGAACATCTCCTTCGTCTGACGGGTGCCTTAGTTTTTCCCATGATCGTTTCACGAAACTTTACAGTGTTACTTAGCATTCCGGCCGATTTTTTCTCTTTTTTTTTTTCTCACTTTCTTTTCCTTTGTTTGTTTGTTTGTTTCTTTGTTTGTTTGTTTCACACCTCGTTCAAAACACACATTTATATAGAAGCACTAAACCACTTTCAAGCAGAAAATTTCACAACGCATTAAAATCACACATTTATATAGAAGTACTAAACCACTTTCAAGCAGAAAGTTACACTAAACATTAAAATCACACATTTATATAGAAGCACTAAACCGCTTTCAAGCAGAAAATTTCACAAGTCATTAAAGTCAAACATTTTTCTGTAGAAGATTTATACGACTTTTAAGCAGAAATTTCTCAACTCATTCAAATCGCACCTCTATATGGAAGCACTAAACCACTTTCGAGCAGAAAATTTCACAATTAATTGAAATCACTCATTCATAAAAAAAAAAGCACTTACGGCTCATGATAAGAAACTTTCAGAACTCATTAAAATCACACATTCATATAGAAGCACTAAACCATTTCTAGAAGATCCAATCCCAAATGCGCAAATCAAAC
>JADBJO010008406.1:15000-17500 GCA_016801955.1 Conus betulinus
CCTGAAAAAAAAACTGATCAACAATGAATGACGGAAGTATGCTAATCGAGTAGTGATCGTAAGCAGCAGCAGCAGCAGCAGCATCAACAACAATAAACAACAACAACAACAACAACATTAACAGCAGTGTTGACAGTGTAATCAAACGGAGGTACACTCGTTCTTCGTTTTCTTTATCCTGACCGTTGTTCGCTTTAAGTGAAGAAGACCTAGGAGATCGAAACGCATCGTGTTTGGTCTTGTGATCTGTTTGTTAATATCGTCTTGCGGAATAACTAACAATTCTTTTCAAAAGGTGTTTCAATTTCCTTCTGCGGTGACCTTATTTTGAAACATACTCACTGTGATTTTATAATAATGAGGGTATTACAAGCGTTGCCGCCTTGGCTTAAGGCTGTGTCAGGCCAGCTGACACAGGCTAGAACACCAAGGCTACATCAAAATGTTGTTATGCTCTGCATAGTTATGCGGGGATTGTCTTCAGTTGTGACAAGTTCATAGCATAACATTATCAGTCTCCAAAATCCACCGAAGTCGGAGTGTGGCTGCCCACGTGGTGGGGATGATTAAAAACGGTCACACACGTAATGTTCTCATCCCCAGTTGATGCATTTGTACCAGTGTTCAAGTACTTCAGCTGTTCGGATGATCCCTGGAGTCTTTTAGCTAGGATACGATGACACAACACAACAACAACAACAACAAGCGTTGTATCTTGATTACACTCAGCAAAGCGCTTTAGGAAAAAAAAACAACAACTGCAACAACAAATTATTGACATTCGTGATATGCAACGCCTGAAAAACTGTTACTAAATTGGGAACTAATACATACACCCACTTTTGAAAAGTAACTCACAGATGTGTATGCGCAAGATAACGCGCGCGCGCGCGCGCACACACACACACACACGCACACACATTCTCTCTCTCTCTCTCTCTCTCGCACACACGCATACGCACGCACACACGCACGCACGCGCACACACACACAGCACACACACACACACACACACACACACATGCACGCACGCACGCATGCACATACGCACGCATAAACAAACACGCTCTCTCTCTCTCTCTCTCTCTCTCTCTCTCTCTCTCTCTCTCTTTCACACACACACGAGCACACACACACACGCGCGCGCGCACACACACAGAGGGGAAACAATCACTTTACAGTGACCACAGTCGCTGCTTTCTTTCCCTCTTTTTTTTCCCCCCTCTCGTTTCTTTCATTGTCATTCTTTATCAGCGTTAAACACGGATCTGTATAAAGTGCAGGAATTCACACGGATGAAGTCGCTGACTTCTCCTCCCTCCCCCCCCCCCCCCCTCGACCCCCCACCCCCACCTTACACCCCATCCCCCTACCCTTGTCATGCTAATATTATTCTCTGGCATTGATTTTTTTTTTTGTGGAGAGAGGGGGGGGGGGGGGGGGGGGCGGGGACGTCAATTGATCCATTGGCGTCAAACTGTCCTCTTGTCCTCCTCCTCCCTCCCTCTCCCAACAGTCAAGGCGACGACCGATCGACCTCAATCATGTCAACCCTTCTTGTTTCTTTCTTTCTTGCCTGCTTCTCTTTTTTTTTCCCCCTCCTGAAGAAGAAAAGCCATCACTGTGTTGCTCGATGTGCTACGTTATAGGCTGTGCGGAGAAAACGCGCTTCGCGACACGCGAAACAGCTCGTGCGCTCGCGCGCGCGCGCGCGCGTGGCGAGCGAATGGATAACGATCGAGACCCAGTTCTTCACCTTTATACGGGCCTTCGGTTATAAAAGCCTGTGCGCCTCCTAGTAGCCCGTGCTGTTGACTTCAAACACCTACCACTACTACGTTGGGCAAGTGGCATCTTTCATCCAAGGGCAGAAACTCTTCTGATCTAGTTTCAGCGTCAGTCAAGCGAAAGAAGCCGAAGCAGACGAACAGTTTCCGAAGTGTTTGCGCGGCGGAGCGCCCGAACTGTGTGTGTGTGTTGTTGTTTTGATGCTGTGTTCTGTGGAGATTTTCGCATAGCTGTCGTTTGCTTTCGAGGGCTTGCTTGTTTGCTAGCTTGTTTGCTTGCATGCGCCTCAACGGATTGAAAAGAGAGCATGACATGGATTCTAACAGCATAGGTAAGCCTATGTATGTATGTGTGTGTGTGTGTGTGTGTGTGTGTGTGTGTGTGTGTGTGTGTGTGTGTAGTCAGGTAGTTCGGAAGGCTTCCTGGGAATCGGTTCCAGATCTGATACCGACATCAGCAGCCGTTGTGTGCTTCTAAAATCGGGAGGCTCTCTCTCTCTCTCTCTCTCTCTCTCTCTCTCTCTCTCTCTCTGTGTGTGTGTTGTGTGTGTTGTGTGTGTGTTTGCACGCGCGCCCACAAGTATGTGTGTGTGCGTGTGTGTGTGTGTGTGTGTGTGTGTGTGTGTGAGAGAGAGAGAGAGAGAGAGAGAGAGAGAGAGACAGACAGACAGACAGACAGACAGACAGAGACAGAGAGACAGATACCTATTTTC
>JADBJO010008406.1:32500-35000 GCA_016801955.1 Conus betulinus
AAGGAAGGAAGCTGAAAGGAAGTAACATTTGTATTTTTTTTAAGTGAAGACTTTTCTCTTCGTGTTAGAGAGATCCGGGAAAAAAAAAACTTTACCCCTCTCTTAAAGTCTGCCAGATCCCAGAACAAAAAGAAAATATTGATGGTAAATATGGGCAGAAAATACCGTCTAGATGACAGTGGAAACCTTGCACAACACGAGTAGAGGTTAGGTCGGCTCGGTGACTGGAAATTTTACAACCAGTTTGTTGAGGGAGCACAAATTCCCTCGTCACTATAGAGAGTACATGTTTCTAGTTTGTGAGGGGGGGGGGGGGGGGGGGGGAGGTATCAAGGACACTGTGAACTCTGTTGATAGAGGAAACGTGCGACTTAAATCCCGTGCATGATACCCGCGTGTTGGATGTGCTTACACGACAGTATCGGATCACATTGATAATGTTGAAGTCGTGTATATGTTGTATGAGACGTATATCATGAATGAAGTTAGCGATTATGTTCATTGTCATGCTGATTGTCACCTGTTAGGAATTGCAAATGAGGATGTTTTATCATTGGTGTTGAATAATAATTCGCTTTACATTGCTTTTGGGCAGATCACAGCTTTCTTATTTGAAGGTGAAAAAATGGTAACATTGACGGTATCGTCCCCAGTGCAGATGACAGTGGCGACAAGTACCTGAATGTAAATGCTGTAAATACAGATGATACCTGAATGTCAATGCTGTAGATACAGATAATACCTGCATGTAAATGCTGTAATACAGATGATACCTGAATGTAAATGCTGTAGATACAGATGATACATGAATGTAAATGCTGTAAATACATATAAATACCTGCATGTAAATGCTGTAAAAAAGATGATACCCGAATGTAAATGCTGTAAATACAGATAATACCTGAACGTAAATGCTGTAAATACGGATGATGTGTGAGGGGATTTTTATACAGGTAAGCATGACGATGACTGTGCAACAGAGTCAGAAAGTGACAGTGGCAGTGACTGTACGTGGCAGTCCTGTAATGAAAGGTTTTGATGATTTTAACACCAAGAAGAAAGGTGGACAATATATTGATGGACATAAAAAGACAATTGTGACGACTCATGGAACAGGCAGTGGTGGAGACTGTATTACAGACAATTGTGACGACACATGGAACAGGCAGTGGTGGAGACTGTATTACAGACAATTGTGGTGACACATGGAACAGGCAGTGGTGGAGACAGTATTACAGACAATTGTGGTGACACATATGGACAGGCAGTGGTGGAGAGACTATTACAGACAATTGTGGTGACACATGGAACAGGCAGTGGTGGAGACTATTACAGACAATTGTGGTGACACATGGAACAAGCAGTGGTGGAGACTGTATTACAGACAATTGTGGTGACACTTGGAACAAGCAGTGGTGGAGACTGTATTACAGACAATTGGGGTGAGGGTGGAGACTGTATTACAGACAATTGTGGTCAGAGTGGAGACTGTATTACAGACAATTGTGGTCAGAGTGGAGACTGTATTACAGACAATTGTGGTCAGAGTGGAGACTGTATTACAGACAATTGTGGTCAGAGTGGAGACTGTATTACAGACAATTGGGGTGAGAGTGGAGACTGTATTACAGACAATTGGGGTGAGAGTGGAGACTGTATTACAGACAATTGTGATGAGAGTGTGACGACAGTTGGAACAGAGATGGGGGCCGGAATAGCTCAGTTGGTAGAACGCCGGACTCGTAATCTTGGTGATTCTGGGGTTGCGGGTTCGAATCTCAGCCGGATTGTTTCGGTACAAGGGGATTTTTCCCCTCGGAGGTAACATTGGTACTGACTCCATTTCCATAATAGTCCTTGGAATGACACTATAAACCGAGGCTCCGTGTGTGAACGCACGTACAACATCTTTCACACACGTAACATCCCATTCCCAACTTTGGGAAGAGAAGGCCAGTTTGGCCGTTAGTATGGATGACACATTACACACAGCATGCACCCTGCATGCGAAATTGAAAGAATGAAGAGGGGTAGAGAAACTGAGTGAACGATATTGACTGGATGACGCGGGGAAACGACTGAACGAAGCGTCGGCAGGCAACTCTTCAGTCGGCACTACCCAGGTAGGCAGCCCGTTGCGTGCGCGAGAGTGTGGACTGTCAGCGCCTAGGACGTTTGGCAAGGCGCTTTATACATGCTGTGTATTATCATTGTTAGTGTTGACAATGTGACGGTGAGTGAAGCCCACAGTGGTGGTGACAGCAGGGGGGACGTTATGAGGACAAATGAGACAGGTTGTGTGGTGGCGAAGGTGCTGATGATGAAAGTAGGATGGAGAGAGTAATCACACAGTGGTGGAGACAACATGATGACGGCGTGATGGTGACAGTCTGACGGCGAGTGGAACAGACGCTGAAGAAGACATGAGAAGAGTGAATGAGAGTGCACGAGTGTTAGCTCAAACAATGACACCCGCCCTGGCTTAAGGCTGTGTCTCAGA
>JADBJO010008406.1:52500-60000 GCA_016801955.1 Conus betulinus
CGCGCGCGTACACACACACTCACACACACATGCACGCGCGCGCGCGCACGCACGCACGCCTGCTCACGAGGTGCTGTTTTCTTATCTTCCGTTTACGCAGCGGAGTCATTATCTGGGAATACTTGACGAGCAAACAAGTCGCATTTTGGCTGCTCAAGTACATATGCACTCTCTGTCTGTCTGTCTGTCTGTCTGTCTGTCTCTCGCTCTCGCTCCTCGCTCTCGCTCTCTTTTTGTCACTTTGTCTGTCTCTGTCTTTGGCTCTGTCTGTCTCTGTCTGTCTCTCTCTCTTTTCTCTCTCTCTCTTACTCTCTGTCTCTCTGTCTCTGTCCTCTCTCTCTCTCTCTGTCTCTGTCTCTGTCTCTGTCTCTCTCCGCTTGTCTATCTGTCTGTCTGTCTGTCTGTCTGTCTGTCTCTCTCTCTCTCTCTCTCTCTCTCTCTCTCTGTGTGGTGTGTGTGTGTGTGTGTGTGTGTGTGTGTGTGTGTGTGTTCTCCCTCTCCCTCTCTCTCTCTCTTTGCACTGTTTTTTTTTTCCCTCATGTATTTTGCGTTGTGTTACAGAGTGAGCTCTTAAAAGCCATTATATATGACTGAATGATTTGTTTTTCCCCTGCAGTAAGGTAGCTGCTGTAGAAGTCAAGGACTGGGTTTGATGACATCAAATTTGCCCATGTCTTCAGAAATGGCAAAACCTCTTCTTCCTCCCTCCCTCTCTTTCTCTCTCTGTCTCTTTCTCTTTCCCTCCCTCCCTCCCCCCCCCCCCCGCCCCCTGTGTCTGTCTGTCTGTCTGTCTGTCTGTCTGTCCTGTCTGTCTGTCTCTCTCTCTCTCTCTCTCTCTCTCTCTCTCTCTCTCTCTCTCTCTCTCTCTCTCTCTCTCTCTCAACCTGCGTGATTCGGAAAGACCGTTTTGTCCACAAAAGATCAAACTATCAATTGCAAATTACGAGTACAGAAATTCAAAAGACTAACATCGACGAAACACGGTATCGTACACACGTTACGCCTGCATGGCATGACTATTCCAGATTATTTCAGCCCATGGAACGATCTGGCATGGGAGAGAACGGTTCCAGCATTTTGCTCGGGGAAAAAAATATCACGGCTGTAGAGGAATTATTGCAACGTACGATCGTTTTAAGGCATAAGGTATGTTTGCAAACAGTACAGTGTCGCGATGACTAGACACCAGTTACTTTCTCTTCTGGGTCAGTTTATGAAACGTTGAACTCTGGATCTCTGACATGAAAATGTTCCCCAGTGTGGACCACGTCAACATCTTTTGTTTAAATTTGACTCTCGGTGTTTCCAGTTTTACGACGTGTGTGTGTGTGTGTGTGTGTGTGTGTGTGTGTGTGTGTGTGTGTGTGTGTGTGCGCGCGCGCGCGTGTGCGTGCGTGCGTGCGTGCGTGCGTCTGTGTGTTGGGGGAGGGATCTCTGTATAGTTCCATTCTTTTGTTGGAGAAAGAAGCCACGTCATGTTCGTGGTGGATGATTGAGTGACAGATGTCATTCAGAGAGAGACCATTCAACAACTGAGTGGGGATGGTAGTACGGTTGAATTTAGCGTCCTCACAGCAAATGCTTTCAGGGACTCGTTGTTGGCTGCAGCACGTCGAGTCGTTTGTCTGGTGGACTTGTCAGCCGGCAGGCTTGGTTGCAGTCTGGATCTGCGGCAGGGAGGAGATAGGTACTACCCAGGGGTAGTCGGTTTTCTCTGGCACAAACCTGTGGAATTGTTGGCGCGTAGGCCATCGAAGTTTCTTGTTCTCTCGTGCTCAGTCGTGATGAAGGTGTTGCCTTCCTTGTAGCTCTCCCCCCAGGTCCGTCGTCAGGGCAACTGGGGGGCCGTCTTCGTGCTGTGTGGCGACGGTTCTGTGCCGCGTGAGGCCAACCCCGGAGACGTGTAGGACACAAGTCGCCAAGCCGCTGCATAGAGATCGGTGTCCTCTCTGTGCCGTGCCTTCCCCTTCCCCTCCCCCCCCCCCCCCCCCCCTACTACTCCGCAAAGGGCAGAGGGCCCTCCTGGTCGTGCAGGCCACTTGTGAAGTCGCAGCAGCCTCTTCATCCAACTGCTCCCACAGCCTCAAGAGCCGTCCCCCGGCGACACAGGCTGGACCCGTCGACACTGCTGATGAGAGGAAGGTGGGCTGCGTCGTCCTACGCCTGTCTGCCACCACGACGCCTTCTGCTGGTAGCGCCCCCTACCATCAGGAATGGTTGTTCGACGACGACGATGAGGACGACCTAAGGACCATTTATGGACGACATAGGGACGACTTAAGGACGACCTTACGACGACTGAAGGACGAGCTAAAGACGACCTTAAGTCGAGCTAAGGACGACCTTAGGACGACTTAAGGACGACATAGGGACGACTTAAGGACGACCTACATAAGGACGAGCTAAGGACGACCTTGAGTCGAGCTAAGGACGACCTAAGGACGACTTAAGGACGACATAGGGACGACTTAAGGACGACCTACATAAGGACGACCTGAAGACGAGCTAAGGACGACCTAAGGACGAGGTAAGGACGAGCTAAGCACGACTTAAGGACGAGAGTTTGAGCGGGATCAGTCACTCCATTTGAATAAGTAAGGTGACCACGCCTGCGTGTGGGCCGATCTGGCTGTTGCCTAATCTGAGATGACCGGGTGGAGATCTACAGTGACCGCGGGAGTTCATCAAAGGAATCTTCAGGACGACTGGGGCAGGTTTCCGCCTGGTCACACAGAGGCGCCAAAGGACATCTGAAATGAGATAGGGAATAGCCCACCGGAAATAGCGAACAAGTAGGGTAACTCTTCCTCCTGCCCATGATGAAACAAACACACGCCCATAATCACGAGGCCTGCCGAACGGATGCTGCTGAATTGTTTGTTTCTGTGTGCACTGTGATGGTGTTTCTCTGCTAGGCGGTTGGTGTTGTAACCGGCTGCACACCACAAATGAATGCGCCGCGGCCTTGCTTAATAAGGAATCGAAACATTTATAGAACGGCGCGACTGGATTGCTTTGAGATTTTTTTTTTTATTGTGTCTGAAAGTTGATTCTCTTCCTTTTCTTTCATATTATGGCCGTCAAAGGTACCAGCCAGGTGGTTCCAGCAGACAGATCAGAACCAGAGGAATAGGATTATTTTGTGCTCTTGAAGCTAGCACAAAAATAGGATCACAGATGGAGCCGGAATAGCTCAGTTGGAAGGGCGCCGGACTCGTAATCTTAGGGTTGCGGGTTCGAATCTCCGCCGGGCCGTTTTGGTACAGGGGGATTTTTCCCTCGGAGTTAACATTGGTTCGGACTCCATTTCCCAAACAGTCCTTCGAATGAGACTAAACTGAGGTTCCGTGTGTGAACGCACGCATAACATCTTGCACACACGTAAAATCCCATCACCCAACTTTCGGCAGAGAAGGCCAGTTTGGCTGTTGGTATGGATGACACGTTACACGTAACATGCACCTGCCCCGAAGATGGATTATGGCTGCCTTTATGGCGGGATTAAAAAAAAAAAAACGGTAATACACACAAAACTCCACTCCCCTTTGTTGGGCAGATGGGATTGATCCTTGCCTGTCCATACAGGGAGTGTCCGCAGGAGTATCAGCCTGCGTACGCAGAAGAAAGAAGGATCACAGGTGAGTGCCAGGGCCTGAAAAGTGTCAACTAAAGGGAAGGTCATGTATTTGAAGACTGTTTGTGATTTCACCGGTGAAGATCCACCCTCCACCCCCCACCCCCACCCCCACCCCCCCCCCCCAATAAGTGAAATAATTGGTGGAGAATTTTTTTTCAAGTATCAGTTCAATATCAAATGCTGGCTCAAAATGGATGGCAAGTCTCAAAAACGTTCACAAGAATGATTTTTTTTTTCTTTTTTTTTTTTTAAGTGAAAAAATCCTACATGTGGCCTGTGGCCTGCACAGCATCCATTTAGAGTTATGGGCCGTGGATAATTTCATCACAGGAAGAGGAAGAGTTACCGTACTTGTGAGTTCTTTCACAGAGAGGCCAATTCGCAAGTGCCTGTGCCGTGTGCCAAACGTGCAGACACTCACGGTAGGTATCCACGTCATCTGCTGAGGAGGCGGGAGTGGAGATGACAATACCACACCAGGCCGTGATGATCGTGTGACTAGCAATATGGCCGAACAAGTGTCTTTGGGGGGGGGGGGGGATGTGTGTGTGAGTGTGTGTGCGTGTGTGTGTGTGCGTGCGTGCGTGAGCGTGTGTGTGTGTGTGTGTGTGTGGGTGCGTGTGTGTGTGTGTGCGTGCGTGCGTGAGCGTGTGTGTGTGTGTGTGTTTGTGTGTGTGTGTGGTGTGTGGTGTGTGTGTGTGTGTGCGTGCGGGTGTGTGTGTGTGTGTGTGTGTGTGTGTGTTGTGTGTGTGTGTGCGCGCGTGTGTGTGTGTGTGAGTGTGTGTGTGTGTGTGTGTGTGTGTGTGTGTGTGTGTGTGTCTGTCGTTATCTATGACGCAAGACTTTATGAAGTCGAGTACAGCACAGGAAGGAGGGAGGTTAGAGGTGCGACGATAAATACCTTTGCATGACGTAAACAATAGGCTTGAAACAACAAAACACAAACACACACACACACACACACACACACAGAGACCGAGAGAGAGAGACGAGAGAGAGAGAGACGGAGAGAGAATGAATAGGGTTAGTTTTCAACGAGTGACAGTTTTCAAACAAATTTTTCGTCATAAATGATTAATGAATTTTCCTTTCCCATACAACAGTGTTTCTGGTGTGTGTGTGTGTGTGTGTGTGTGTGTGTGTGTGTGTGTGTGTGGTTTAAAATTTTAGAAGGAAAGGACTAGACGATTGAAAAAAAAACAACATTCCAATTTATCACCCTCAGAAGTAGGAAAAATTTCTCTCTCTCTCTCTCTCTCTCTCTCTCTCTCTCTCTCTCTCTCTCTTAGCCGATACAACTCTGAAAGATAGTCCTGTTCACGAAATTGAAAGCCCCATTTACAAATCACGTTTCCATTCTTTTCAAGACGATCATTGCCTGCTACAACACAGTTTCATTCGTATTGACATTACGCCTAAAAGACAGGAACCCAAAATCCTGGGAATGTGTTTGAATATTCCAGTTGTTGTTTCTGTCCATCAGTTTTAGCTTAAAAAAAAAACGAAGTTGAAAATAAAATGAGGCAGATAACAGTAAACAATAAACAAGTAGGGTAAGTCTTGCTCCCATAAGAAAACCTAATGTAGAGTAACTTTTATTCAAGACTGGTACAGCCTTTTACCTTCGATGACGGAGGGGTTGTTGGCCTGCGCTTGTTTTTTTTCCCCCACTATTAGATTGTTCGTCTTTGCATTTGTCTGACTTTATTCAAGTTTAAAAGGCTGTGCCAGTCTTGAATAAAGTTCCTCGGTGTTAGGTTGTTTTTTTATGGGAGCAAGAGTTACCCTACTTGTTTATTGTTCAAAACAAAACGGCTGAGAACATTATTGTAGGAAATGCATCACTATTCTGGAAGAATTCTGTATTTCTTTTTTTTTCTCCACGCATTTTATTCAGGTAGTGCAAGTGCTTACATATGCGCAGAATCTGGTAGAATTCTTTAAAACATGCGACGTCGGACACATCCCACGGAGCTAGATCATCAAACGTATAATTGACGTGTGACGGTGACGAACGATAACTATGTTTGCAAACCTTGGCAATGACGAACGATAACTATGTTTGCAACACGTTTTCAAGCCCAGTACGAGCCCGCAGGCCTAGAAACCAACAATAAACCGATTTTAATCTTACGGAGGATTGTTTTCTGTTTTGGTGAGTTCGCTGCATTACAAAAAAAAAATCCTTTTTTTTTTTTTTTTCTTTTTAATCCTCTGAAATTCTGGCTTGCGGCTGCGTAGCATATGTTGAAAGATAACTAGAACAAACATGTAAACAATGAAGAGGGAGTAACGCCGATTTTCAGTAACACTGAAGTTGTAGCATAGTTAGATATATAGACTTTACCCAGCGGCTGGTATTTGAGAGACAGAGAGGACAAACAAACAGAGAGAGAGAGAGAGGGGGGGGGGGGGGGGGGGTATGACATAAAGGGAACGTGAAGGAATAGTTGGACACAGAGCGAAACCCCCATACCTCGGCTATTCTATGTTTGCTCTTAACATTTGACATTTTTGATCATTGATAGCAAGCGAGTTCAACAAACGTTAGATAACTCTGGAGTGAAGCTCTACCACGTCGCCCCCTACCCCTAATCATCCCTATCCCCTCCATCCCTACCCCCAACCGTCCCTACCCCCCCGACAACTGTCCCTACTTCCACCCCCCATCCCTACCCCGTTTTCAGTCTGCCTTGAGAGGTACGCTTTTGCTGTTCAAACAGACACAGAGAAGTCTGTGACAAATTTTCTGTCTCCTCTCTCTCTCTCTCTCTCTCTCTCTCTCTCTCTCTCTATATATATATATATATATATATATATATATATATATCAATCTGACTCTCTCTCTCTCACTCTCTGTCTCTCTCTCCGTCTCCCTCCCTCTCTCTCTCTCCTCTTTGTCTGTCTGTCTGTCTGTCTGTCTCTCTCTCTCTCTCTCTCTCTCTCTCTCTCTCTCTCTCTCCGCCCAATCCTCTCTCTCTCTCATTCTTCCCCCCCCCCTTCTCTCTCTCTCTGTCTCTGTCAAACTCCTTCGGCAGCCTACAGACCCTAGAATCTCTATCAAACTGATAGAATGTTACGTGCGGATTGTTGTCAGCTATGATTTACACTTGGCATCGAACAGAGTATTCTTAATTCTTTAGAAAAGGGGGTGGGGAGGGGGAATCCTCTTATTGAATGCTTTGTGGCTGCATTGTGTGTGCAAAGGCGATCAAAACAAGAGGGGAAATCGATTGTCAGCAAGCAACATTTTGTAAGTTCTAGCGTAGCATGCACGCACACAAACTTTTTTTTCTCTCAGCAGCGGGTATTAAATATTAGAGAGAGAAGGGAGGGGGGGGTAGAGAGACAGAGACAGAGAGACAGAGAGAGCGAGAGAAATAGAAAGTGACAGATATAGAAAAGAGTGAGCGGGAGAAAAAAGAGAGAGAGAAAGAGAAAGACCGATAGAGAGAGGGGGGGGGGAGAGAGAGAGAGAGAGAGAGAGAGAGAGAGAGAGGAGAGAGAGAGAGAACGGAAGAGAGCGAGAGAAAGAAAGAGAGCGAGAGACGAGAGACAGAGAGAGGAGGAGGAGGAGGAAAGCGGAGTGTCAAACCAGGGCTATTCTGTTGTTTTCATTTTGCTTTTGAAATAAACCAAGAAAAATCCAAGCATTTGGCAACTCTGGAGGTTAGTCCCCCCCCCCCCAGTCCCCCCTCCCATCTCCTTCTCCCTATTCTCCCCTCCCGTTCCTCTTACACACACACACACACACACACACACACACACACACACACACACACACACCACACACACACACACACACATACACACACACGCTTGCCTCTCATAAATCCCTCCTAAGAGTTGCTGTTTTACTATTT
>JADBJO010008406.1:70000-75000 GCA_016801955.1 Conus betulinus
TGTACGTAGAAACCGTCGTGTGACAGTCCTTTGATGATTGTTTCTCATCAAACTTGTCCATTTCTCTTCGCGCACGTCAATCATCACACACATTGTGCGCTTTCTGAAGATCCCCAGTCGAGATCTGAAATTGTTTGGTGAACGTTCTTTCAGTATTACCATCCCAGTTGTTTAGAACTCTCTGCCTCTCATTTTAAGAAATCTGATAATCTTACTTGCTTTCAAAATACAAACTAAAAATCGAGATTTTCATTCAAGCATTTTTCGACATTGTTCTCTCAGTAGTAAGTTGTACAGTAAGTTCTTTGCTACTTTTGAATGAATGGATGAGTGAATGTTATGTATAGAAGCTCTTTGAGTATTTTTTTCCTCTAGAACTGTGATAAATACTTCATCATCATCGTGGTCGTTGACGTCGTCGTCGTCGTCGTCGTCGTTGTCGTGATCGTCGTGTGTCGTGATCGTCGTCGTCATCATCATCATCATCACCATCCATCATCATCATCATCATGACCGTTATCATCATCACCATTATATTATTAGTATTATTGTTGCTATATTAAAATCATTATCATTGTTATTAGTATTATATCAGCAGAGCAGCAGCAGTATCGTTGGTGGTGGTGTTGTTGTTGTTAACCCAATAAACACTGTATTCAATGTAGTTGAATTCAAGCTTGCAGCGGCACATTGGTGCGTTTTGTTTTTCGTAGATGCATGTTACATACACATGTGGAAGTGCTTTCCTTGCTAGAATGGAGAGTGACAAAGCAGAAGAAGAAGAAGAGGAAGCAGAAGCAGAAGAAGAAGAAGAAGAAAGAAGAAGAAGAAGAAGAAGAAGAAGAAGAAAACAGCTACATGTCCTGTCGTGTTAACGATATAGTTTGGAAGGTTCAGGGGTATATTTTTCTCCAGCATCACTTCACAGCAGCCGTGGACACATTATTCATGGCAGTAATTAAAGGTAATTACACTTCCATGTCACGCGGCCATCACGAAGCAAGGAGAATGCAATCAGTCGCAGGGTGCACTGCGACACAGTGCCTGTCTGTTCATCTAGTTGACGACGGGTCACAACGACTTTCTCAGGAACTTTGTAATCGTTTTGTTGTTGTTTGTTTGTTTCTTTGGGTGGTGGTGATGGTGTGTTGTTTGTTTTTTCAAAGTTAAAACATCTGTTTCTAAAAAAACAACAACAAAGATTTGTCAGTAGAAGTAGTCGGTGGGGGGGGGGGGGGGGGGGGGGGGGGGAGTTTATGAGATCCCGTAGTGTAGTACATCACAACACAGGCACGACTGATTTGAGCACCATCGAACTGTCTGGGCAGCAGCAGCGCGCGACGCCTCATTGGACGGGTTGCCTGACGACAGCGGCGACCCAGTATCGATCGCTCCATGTTGACTGCTGATTTGTTGAGGAAGCGACAGGACGAGCCTGGACACGGCTGTGTTCGACACAGCCCCAGTGAGCGGCGTGGGAATCCACATGCCGCGAACAGGGACCACAACGGAGAGTGGTCTACCTTCCACAGACATGGCGCACATGCACAGATTCTGAATTGAAATCCGCCGGAGAGTGACATGGTTTTGGTTCACCCAGAACCCGGCCCCGCCTAGGGGGTGTTGCTGCAGCCCTACGTTTCTCTAAGAATTGAAGGATAAAAGTCTCTCTTCAGAGAGCGCGTAAGGCGGCATGGCGAAAGCTTGTCCGTGTCTGGAGTTGTAGTCATCAGCTGTCAGCGGAACAGCAACGAGTGAGGCTACGAGATGCACACGGCAGTTGCTTGACGGTGGCGTTTTTTTGTTTTTTTTTTTTTTTTTTTTTGCCGGTGGGCTCTGCAGTCATGAAATATGGGCTGTTACACCCATGGGAACGCTCCCGCGGAGGTTCTGTCGTGTCACATCCGGTGGCCATTACACAATGGCATCTGCCAAGGAGCAATTATGTCCCTTGACATCTTAATGGAATGCCCTGTGTGTGCCTTAACCCCATGTGAACACGGCGCAGGCTTCCAAGGGTGGTGCAGGATTGCTCCCGGCTGGTTTGTTCGGCAGTTGAGGACAGTACTTCTCTGGGTCCTACCAGCATCTTCGTGTGTATCTTTTTCTCGTGGGGAACTATAGATGAGTCAGGTAAAGAGAAAACGAGAAAAAAAAAAAAAAAAAAAAAACAGT
Organism: Conus betulinus; assembly: GCA_016801955.1. Taxonomy (NCBI): domain Eukaryota; kingdom Metazoa; phylum Mollusca; class Gastropoda; order Neogastropoda; family Conidae; genus Conus; species Conus betulinus. Next base: position 72,176 of record JADBJO010008406.1, read on the forward strand.
GCGTTTGTTTCGAAGTTGGCTCTGGTTATTCATTCACACAGACAGGCGCACAAACTGGCAGACACAGAAAAGTCTAGCGAACAAACGAGGAGCGTCGTCACGCTCATTAACCGCGAAATGCCCGCCAGCATTCAATAAATCATGATAATGACCAGCATTCAATAATTCCCCGCGCGTCTGTCAACTGTAAAAGCTGTCCGTGTCATTGTGATGTATGCTCACTGCGTGGTGGAATAGCAGGGAGAGCCCAGGGATCTCTTTTCGAAGGGCGTTGATGTGAGAGGAGGTGGGAGGGGGAAGTGGGAATGGGGGGGTGTGTGTTTAACCATGTGCGACTTAGAAAAAGCACGTGCTATGAACAGACTGCTTTGTTTTAAAGCCAGTCTGATTTTGTAACACCTTTTTTTTATGATGATTACATTGTGTGTGTGTGTGTGTGTGTGTGTGTGTGTGTGTGTGTGTGTGTGTGTGTGTGTGTGTGCGCTAAGAAGATGGTGGGGAGAGGTTGGCGGGGGGGGGGGGGGGGAGAAGAGTGTGTAGAAGTTAAGTGCGTTTTCGGGTCTTAGGTGTGGTTAACGGGTTTTAGGAGATTTTTTTCCATGTTTTTAGCACCCCGTCTCGTCCATCTGTCTGTCTCTCTCTCCCTCTCTGTCTCTCTGTCTCTGTCTCTGCCTCTCTCTCTCTCTCTCTCTCTCTCTCTCTCTCTCTCTCTCTCTCTCCCTCCCCCCCCCCCTCTCCCTCTCTGTCTCTCTCTCTTTGGTGTCTGTCTCTCCCTGCCTGACGATCTGTCGCTCTTTGAGTCTCTCTCTCTCTTCTCACCTTCACTATGTCTGTCTCTAACTCACATGCGCTGTTCTTCCCCGTTTGGCATGTCTCTGTCTGTCCCCCTCTCTTCTCTATGATATCATCTTCTCCGTTTCCACATCTCAGTGTCCCAATCATTCACATATTGTAGTTCACTTCCCCCTATGTACATATTTTATGACAGCAGGATTGAGAAAGTGGTTGAGAAGGGTGAATGGGGGGGGAGGGGGGGGGGTGGAGGTTGGAGGAGTGTGGAGGATGGGGGAGAGGGGTGAGAGAGAGAGAGAGAAAGAGTGATGTGGGTTTGAGCGCGCGGTGCACACACACGTTTGTGTGTGTGTGTGTGTGTGTGTGTGTGTGTGTGTGTGTGTGTGTGTGTTTTGGGGGGAGGGGATGTTTGGGTATGGATCTGTATGAGTATAAATGTCTTATTTTGTACATGTACATAAACCACATTGGAAAAGGTGTCTCTGATTTTGTTTTTAGAGGCCTGTTTACCCACAGATTGCTTTATGAATGTTGAATTGTTTGTATTTTTGTTTTTTACCTGCCTGCAAAAAAGCATTTTCCTTGTGCATATGGGGATATGATGAAAGTTCTGAAGTCTGAAGTCTAAGAGGTCAACATCGGACGGCACCAGCCCACCTTCCGGCCACTATCAGTGGCAGCGGGTCTAGCCTGTGTCGCCGGGGGACGGCTTCTGGCAGGGGGACTGGAATACACAGACGGATAACAAACTTTTCCAGATCCGTCCAAACCTACAAGTTCCTCTCATCTACCTCTGGTGGTCGCAAAGAAGAAACAGTTTTATGCCCGCTGCACACTGGCTACTCGTTTTAAACCTTTAAAACAGTGAAGAAGCTCCGTGGTGCATTCCATGTCATGTACCACTCACCAGGAAACATATTCTTTTAAGAGTGTTGGGACTTGCATGATGTGAGACATAAACATTTTACAGCAGACTCTAGGGAAAACCTTGTTCGGGGCAGTTCCACCTGATGTGTTCTTTGAATTCCTGAAAGAGATATTTTTACGGAGGACAGATTTTTTAACAAAATTTCAGGTGCATTTTTAAAAGGTGTAATTTAAAGGGTTGTTTGAATGAAATGACTTGTGAGTTGGACTTCAATGCGGCGACAGCCCTGATATGGCCCTTTGCGGTCGGCTGCGCTATAAGCAACAGTACCTTACCTTACCTTACCTGGAGATGTAAGGCGGTCGGCGACGGAGCGCTGCCTGACTGTGATTACCATGGCCTAGCAAACCATACGATTACCATGGCCTAACAAACCATAGTGATTACCATGCCTAGCAAACCATAGCATTACCATGGCCTAGCAAACCATACGATTACCATGGCCTAACAAACCATAGCATTACCATGGCCTAGCAAACCATAGGATTACCATGGCCTACAAACCATAATACGATTACCATGGCCTAACAAACCATAGGATTACCATGGCCTAACAAACCATAGGATTACCATGGCCTAGCAAACCATAGGATTACCATGGCCTACAAACCATGTGATTACCATGGCCTAGCAAACCATAGGATTACCATGGCCTAGCAAACCATGTGATTACCATGGCCTACAAACCATGTGATTACCATGGCCTAGCAAACCATAGGATTACCATGGCCTACAAACCATGTGATTACCATGGCCTAGCAAACCATAGGATTACCATGGCCTAGCAAACCATAGAATTACCATGGCCTAGCAAACCATACAATTACCATGGCCTAGCAAACCATAGGATTACCATGCCTAACAAACCATAGGATTACCATGGCCTAGCAAACCATACGATTACCATGGCCTAGCAAACCATGTGATTACCATGGCCTAACAAACCATGATTACCATGGCCTAGCAAACCATGACGATTACCATGGCCTAACAAACCATAGGATTACCATGGCCTAACAAACCATAGGATTACCATGGCCTAACAAACCATAGGATTACCATGGCCTAACAAACCATAGGATTACCATGGCCTAGCAAACCATAG
>JADBJO010008407.1:5000-10000 GCA_016801955.1 Conus betulinus
CCACCAGAGTCCAGCAATAAAGATCTACCTGGCAGGCGGTCCCGAAGCATGGTCTAAAGTAGTTCTGGCATCAAGAGCGTAGAAGCAGGGTTTATGGGATGGAGCAGTCGACGGGGGATGCACAACAGATCTGTCGGAATTGGGGACAATTCGCAGATGATGAGCAGGAATGGCATGAAACTGGATATTGCACTCTGAGAGACTGAATTTGTTCCATCGGGATTTTACCGACAGAGTTTTCATTGTAAGACAGCAATGCATGTTGTCCCTTGATTCTTTCAACCATTTCACTAACAAAATTTACACACTGCTTGTCTCTAAAAGAGAAGAATTGAATTTCCAGAACCCTTTGTGCCTCATTTTTTTTTTTTAAGCAACGCTTATGTACATCCAAGAGTGATATGTTCTGTATCCGAACAAAATATTAGCATCTTCTATGTAAGTGATTAACGTGTCGGACAGAAAAAGACATCTAGCCTGCTTTTTTTGAAACGGTTTTCATCTTCTCCATGTATAGCGCCTCGTGTCTTGGTTTCACTCTCTCCATATATCAACTAGCTCTGATCTTAACATCGTTCCTGTAGATTCTTCCTGTGCGCGAGCGTTATCAACATGTTATGATGTGTATAATCTTACCAGAAACTTTACTTGGGTAGAAACCGGTTGGAGCAGAAAAATCCCACATAGCTGTGATGGAAATTGAACCCACGACCTCCCAGCCGGGAGTTTGCGACGATAACCACGTCGCCACGGCGGCTGGTACGAAATGAATGAACTCACAAACCACACACACATACACACACACACACGCGCGCGCGCGTGCGTGCTTGCACACACACACACACACACACACACACAGAAAGGAAAGGGGCGGATGGGTGGGCACGGGTGTGGAATCGCATTCACGCGCTCATATGTGCCTTACGTTCAATGTACATGTGAATAAAATTCAGCAGATGCCGTGCTCAAGGACAGGAATATTCGAGACAACTCATGTTTTTGTCACGCGCAGAGCGCGATGGGAATTGGACGGACAGGGGAAAGGGTGGTGGTGGTGGTGGTTGTTGGGGGGGGGGGGGGGGGGGGGGGGGGAAGAGTGGGGTTGTGCCTTACGTATTTTTTGCTGGTATAACTGAACGAAAAGTGACGCGGCTTTGGTTCTCCTTCTCTCTTCCTCCCTTGCTTCAGATGTTTACAGGTATTCTAACGTTTATTTCTGTTTGGTGTAATTTAATTCCTGGGAAAATGTTTGCTTCACCATGGCAGAATATAAGTCGTGTGTGTGTGTGTGTGTGTGTGTTGTGAACAATACTTCAAAAGCTCGTACAGGTCTGAAGTGCGTTTGGATCAGGAAACACCGAAAGGATTCCTGACTTGCACACAGGTTTTGTTTTTGCTGTTGTCAAGCATTTTGCCGCAGGAAATTCTCCCTGTGACATACCTGAAAATATTCGCTGCTCTAAAACGCGCGGGCAGGGAAACATTGTCGTGTGACATTACCCTAACGCTTGCCTGCGATTGGTTCGTGCAGCCGCGTTGAATCAGAAACAACTGTTGCTTGAAGCCCCGGGATTGATCGTCAAAATGGAGCGGGGCTGTCCAAGCTGTGGGTGAACGCCGCTGACGCCACGAACTATACGAGGAAAGTACTGTACACAAGGCCTGCAGGGAATTTTTTTTTCTCCGTATTTTGAAAATAGAAAAAAAAAAATCCAGGACTCTTTTCTCAAACACGAGCATCAGAAGGTTTGGGTGTGGGCAGATAAGCAGGAGGGGGATCGTGTGGCGACCACAGTTTGACTGTGGCATTTCTCTCACGTCTTTCGCTGGACCGTCTGGATTTTGTGCTGCGCGCGCAATATGGAGTGAGATTCTGTTCTTGTTTCTGTCGCTACGCTGGTGTACTTATATGCACGTTGACGCTCTGGAGGTGGTTTTTTTTTTTTTCCTTTTCCTTTTTTTCCTTGAACTACTTCGCAAAACATTTCCGATGGCACGTGTTTGTTTTAGTTCCTACTACTGCCAGCAAAAGGAAAACATTCCTTCAATAATTCTATCCTCCCATCAAACCGCAACCTTAAACAGAGTTGTGCAAAGTACCATGCCATTTTTATTGACCACTTTCAAACGTTTGCCTCTGACACAAGTCTTTACAGTAACTCTACTCATCCGAATGCTAGAGGTACTGCCAGACTAGCAGAAAACATCAAACTGTTATGGAGGACCTCTCATAAAGCGGAAATTCACCCTGTCGGACCTCCTTATTTCAATCTAAAAGATACTGGACAAAATAACTGCAACTATGACATTCGCACTTACCACCCACGCGCCCAAACCGTTGCTGAACACGCTGATTTTCAAATGCCACCACCACCTGACTACCCTCCCCTATCATCATCTGAACATTATCCTCTGCTTGCACCCAACTCTGGTTCCAAGGTAAGAGTGTCTGGACCACAACCTATCAGGAGTATAGCGGCCTCATTTCGCCCACAGCTCTCCTCAAATAATCCTGGCCTGAAATATCAATTAAACAGTGCTAATAACATTTCTACGCCCAACCAAGGCAACCATGTCTTTCCATCACCTCCCTATCCTCCAGTAGTTTGATCAACTCTTCTAATTATCGAGGCAACAGAACGACGGACAATTTTTATGTGTCACCCCCCCACACCAAGCAGAAGACAGAATCCATCCTTATGCAGGACATTTGCTGAGGATGGCTTCCCATTTACTGAGAAATCAAGCGGCTTCTCCCCTTATTAATGACATTACATATTTATCACCAGTTCAGTATCTGTCTACCTCACTCCCTCCTCTTCTCTTTTGCCCTGTGTCTCTCTTCGAGGCGCGCACGCACGCGCGCGCACGTGTGTGTGGATGTATTGGGAGGGGGGGGGGGGGGGGGGGGGGGGGGGGGGGGGGGGTGTGCTTTGCACGTGCACGTGCGTGCGTTTGTCTAGGTTTGTGTACACGTGTACGTATGCGCACGAAGATATATCCATTACTATCCTCATCTTCTTATAAACGTTGATTTTCTTTTAATAACTTCCGTATGCTTATACTTATGCTTTTTTTTTTTTTTTTTTTTGTTTTTTTTTTGTTTTTTTTTTCTTGGAAGTGAATTTGAGTGCATGCCTTTCTTTGCTTTAGTGTGTGAATGAGTGCTGTGCGTATGAAAATACTACATATTGTTTTGTGCATGTTAGCGCATTTATAGTTTGTAAATGTGTGTGCATGTCTCTTTATATTTTTGGTTTGCGAACGTTTGACTATGTGCGTATGAAAATGTATAATGTAATGTGCACGTTAACGCACTCGCAGTTTTCTGGATCTTGGAAATGATAATATCTTTCTCGTTAATCTTGTAAGACCGACTCAAGTATAGATACTAGTATTGTAAACAACAAGCATTACTTGTGTGCTTGTGGCCAAAGTTTCTTCTATTGTATAGACATAAGCTTGCATTACTTTTTGTTAATCTGCCTTACTGTTTTTTCTTTGTTGTTGCTGTAGATCGTCGGGATTTTCTTGTTTGTTTGTTTTGGGTTTGGGGTTTTTTGATTGTTTAGGGCTTTTTTTTTCCCCCTCCCTCCCATCTTCATTAGTCACTACTTACCCTTCTTCCGTCCCCCCCACGTTTAATACTTCGTGTATGCCCCTTTTTCTTCGTCTGCTTTAGCCGATCTTAAGGATGCCTGACACTTTAGAAACTTGGCCGTCTAAAGATGGTTTTAGAGTGGGATTCCTTAACATAATCACTTAATCAATAAAATCTGATGTTTCATATATTTTGGCAAATGCTGGTAAGCATTTCCATATTTTTGGCTTTGCCGAATCACGTCTTACTGAACACATTCTAGATTCTGAAATCTCCATTCCTGGATATAATATAATCCGCAAAGATGCTAAACATCCCAAAGAGACGGGTTTGGTAGTGTACATTCACCATAGTATAAAGTTTAAATGTGTTGAACCTCGTAATTACCATAACATCGAGTCAGTATGGATCCAAGTTGATTTTAAAAAATGTGAGCCAGTTCGACTGGGGTTTCATATACCGCAATCCAGCAGAACACGTCAGTTGGATTGACAATTTCACTCTGTTGTTAGAAGATATTTCCTTGCTTTCGGATGATGAGCTGATATTGTTAGGCGATTTTAACATTGATTTGACCAAATATAACAACACATGGGGTTCATTGTTATGAATCTTTTCAACTTGTTCAGTTTAATCGACAAACCTACAAGGGTAACATCCACATCCAAAACTCTTCTTGATCACATTTACACCACGACAAAAAGCAATATAACTGAAGTGTGTTCACCGCTGTATGGTTGTAGTGATCATTTTTCCCAGTATGCTTCACTTGGTCGAAAAAAGGAGTAAAAATTCCGAAGAATGGTCACACGTTTATAAGATACAGGTGCTTACGGAATTTTGATAAAAATAAATTTTTGTTTGATTTGAGTAATTCACATCTTTTCCTAGTCTACCAATTTACAAATCCAGATGAAGCCTGGGAAGTTTGGTACCACACAATTTTTTTTTAAATATTTATGATAAACATGCACCTTTCAAAACCAAGCGTGTTAGAAACAGCCCTCTGTTACCATGGCTATCAAAAGATGTACAGGACGCTATGAACCAAAGAGATCACCTTTTGTCTGCGGGAAAGAAGAAAGAATTTGTAAAAACCAAAGAAATCATGTTAATTATGTAAAACGAGCAGCTAAGAAAAAGTACTTTCAAGAACTTGTTTCTTCTAATACCAATAGCAGAACAATTTGGAATGCTATCAATCAGCTGACAAAAAAAACATCAGTAAAAATACATCTCATGAAGACCTGTGTCCCGAGAAACTTAATGATCATTTTTTGTAATATAGCTAAGACAACAATAAAATCAGATAGATCTGCCGAAAACACTCTTACATTATTAAACGATTTCTGTGATTCAAAAGCCATATCCTCAGACTTAGACATCCCCTTAATGTCAG
>JADBJO010008407.1:15000-42500 GCA_016801955.1 Conus betulinus
ACATCTGCACATCACTGAACACCCTCGATCTCTTCTGAGCACTTCCGAACGCCTCTGAACACCAATGAACACCCCGAACTACTGAACACCCCTGAACACCACTGAACCCCCCACGAACACCATTGAAGACACACCAAACACCCCTGAACACCCTCCAAACACCACTGAACACCCCGGAAAACCACTGAACACCCATGAAAACCACTAAAACACCACTAAACACCCATGCAAAAAAACTGAACACCCCTTAACACCCCAAACACCACTGAACACCCCGTAACACAATTGAAGACAAACCAAACACCACTTACCCCCCCCCCCCCCAACAACACCCCCGAACACCACTGAGCACCACCAAAAACCACCAAACACCCCCGAACACCCCCAACACCACTGAACACCCTCCAACCACCACTGAACGCCACAGAACACCCCTGAATACCCTCGAACACCACAGAACACCCCCAAACACCCCCGAACACCACTGAACACGCCAGAACACAACTTATCACCTTCTGAACACTTCTGAACACCCTCAAAAACCACTGAACACCTCCGAACACCACTGAACAGTTCCAAAACCACTGAACACCCCCAAACACCTCTGAAACACCCCAAAACACCACTGAACACCCCCCGAACACCCCCAAACACCATTGAACACCCCGAACACCACTGAACACCCATGAACACCACTGAACACCCATGAAAACCACTGAACATCCCCGAACACCCCAAAACACCACTGAACATCCCCGAACACCACTGAACATCCCTAAAACACCACTGAACACCCCCCAAACACCACTGAAGACACCCAAACACCCCCTTGACACCACGGAATACACCCAAACACCCCTGAACACCCCCGAAAACTCCCTGAACACCACTGAACACCCACCAAAACCACTGAAGACACCCAAACACCCCCCAACACCACTGAACACCCCCGGACACCACTGAACATCCGCAAACACCACTCAACACTGAATACCCCCGAATACCCCCGAACACCATTGAACACCCCCAAACACCATTGAATACCTTCGAACACCTCCGAACAACCGCGAACACCACTAAACACCACTGAACACCCTCGAACACCCCCGAAAACCACTGAACACCTCCAAAAACACCACTGAACATCCCTGGGAAACCATTGGGCAACCCCGAACACCACCTCTTACCCCCAAACACCACTGAACACCCCCAGACAGCACTAAACACACCCTCGAACAACACTGAACACCCCTGAACACCACAGAACACCTGGAAACTCTTCTGAGCACCCCCGAACACCCCTGAAAACCCCCGAACACTCCCAAACACCCCTGGACACACCCAAACACTACTCAACGCCTCCGGACACCACTGAACAACCCTGAACACCCCCAAACACCCCCGAACTACCCCCGAAAACTTCTGAACACCCTTGAACACCCCTGAACACCCCCGAACACCCCAAACACCACTGAAGACAACCAAACACCACTAAACACTGCGGAACACCCCCGAAAACCACTGAACATCCACAAACACCACTGAACATCCCCAAACACCACTGAACACCCCTGAACACCTTAAACACCACTCAACACCCCGAACGCCACTGAAGACAACCAAACACTGCTAAACACTCCCGAACACTCCCAAACACCACTGAACATCCCCAAACAACACTGAATACCCTCGAACACCACTGAACACCCCCAAACAGCCCGGAACACCACTGAACACCACTGAACACCCCCCAAAACCACTGAACACCACTGAACAACCCCAAACACCCCCAAACACCACTTAACAAACCTGAACACCACTGAACATCCCCAAACACACGCGAACACACCCGAACACTACGGAACACCCTCTAACATCACTAAACACCCTCGAACACCACTGAACATCCCTGACATCCACTGGACACCCGCGAACTTTCTGAGCATCCCCGAACACCCCTGAACGCCACTGAACACCCCTGAACACCCCCAAACACCAGTGAACACCCTGAACACCGCTCAACACCTCCAAACACAACTGGACAATCCCGAACACCACTAAACACCCCTGAACACTCCCAAACACCCTCGAACACCCCGAACACTTCTGAACACTCTCGAACATTTCCAAACACAACTGATAACTCACAAACACCACTGAACGCCCACAAACACCCCTGAACACTCCCGAACATAACTGAACACTCACAAACACCACTGGACACCCTTTAACACCATCGAGCACTACTGAGCACCCCCCGACACCACTGAACACCACTGAACACCACCGAACAACATCACTGCAGACACCCAAGCACCCCCAAACACACACAGAATACACCAAACACACCCCCAAACACCCCTGAACACCCCTGAACACGACTGAACATCCCGGAACACAACTGAACACCCATGAAAACCACTGAACACCACTGAACACCCATGAAAAAAAGAACCCCCCTGAACACAACCATTGAACACCCCCAAACACCACTGAAGACCCCCAAAACACCACTGAACACCTCTGAACACAAACACCTGAACACCACTAACACCCCCTGACAACACCCTGAACACCCCCTGAACAACCCCACCCAAACACCTTGAACACCAAACACCCCTGAACAAACACCAAACACCCTGAAAACCCTCTGAACACACTGAAACTGAACACCACTGAACAAAACCACCTAACAACCCCAAACACCCCCCCCCCCCCCCCCCCTGAACCCCCCCCCCCCCCCCCCCCCCCCCCCCCACCCCCCGAAGACCCTCGAACACACCACCCCTGAACCCCACCCCCAAACACCCCTGAGCACTTCAAAACACCACCCCCCCCCCCCCCCCCCCCCCCCCCCCCCCCCCACCACACACCACACACACACCACCGAACACCACTGAACACCCCCCAAACACCACCGAAAATCACTGAAGACCTCCAAACACCACTGAACACCCCGAAACACCACACTGAACACCCCCTGAACACCCCAAACACCCCAATACACCCCCAAACATCACTGCACACCCCCAACACCACTAAACAGCCTCGAACAACACTGAACACCCCGAACACCCCTGAACACCACTGAACACCCCCGAACACCACTGAACACTCCCGAACACACCAAACACCCCTGAACACCACTGAACACCCTCGAACACCCCTGAACACCACTGAACTCTCCCCAAACACCACTGGACAACCACGAATACCCTCAAACACCCTCAAACTACCCAGAATACTTTCGAACACCCTCGAACACCTCCGAACACAACTGAACACTCACGAACACCACTGAACGCCCTCAAACACCACTGAAGACCCCTGAACACCATCGAACACTACTGAACACCCCCGAACACCATTAAACACCTTGAAACACCCCTGAGCATCAACGAACATCCTCAAACACTCCGAACGCAACTGAACACTCATGAATACCACTGAACACCCCCACAAACACCACTGAACACCCCCGGACACCACTGAACACCCCCGAACACCACCGAACACCCCTGAACACCCAAACAAACACCACGCAACACCCCCGAACACCACTGAAAACAACCAAACACCACTAAACACCCTCGAAAACCGCTGAAGACACCCCGAAAACCACTGAACACCCCTGAACACCACTGAAACACCCCCGAACACCACTGAACACCCCCGAACACCACTGAACAGCCCCCGAACATCTCCGAACACCCCCGAGAACTACTGAACACCCGCCAAAACCCTGAACACCCCCGGAAATCACTGAACACCCCCCAAAACCACTGAACACCCTCGAAAAGCAATGAACACCCTCGAACTCTTCTGGCCACACCCGAACACTTCTGAACACCATCGAACACTACTGAACACCCCCGAACACCACTGAACACCCCCGAACGAACACCACTGAACATCCGCGAACACCACTGACTACTCTCGAACACCACTGAACACCTCCAAACACCCTCAAACACCCTCAAACATCCTCGAACACTACTGAACACCCTCGAACACCCCCGAACACAAGTGAACACCCCCAAACACCACTAAACACCCCGGAACACGACTGAACACCCTTGAACACCCCCGAACATCACTGAACAACCTCGAACACAACTGAACACTCACAAACACCACTGAACACCCCGAGCACCACTGAACACCCCCGAACTCTACTGAACACTCCGAACCATTGAACATCCCCGAACACCATTGAACACCCACGAACACTACTGAACACTCCGAACACTACTGAACACCCAGAACACTACTTAACACCCCCGATCACCACTGAACTATCCAAACACCAATGAACACCCCAAGCACTACTGAACACCACTGAACACCCCCCAACACCACCACAGTAGTGCAGTGTCTCCTGTGGAGTGTGTTGCTTGATGACGACTTGACATTGACTGCTCATTGTGGATTGTCGGTGCCAGGGCTGTGGCTGTGGGAAGACTGATGACGACCTGACATTGACTGCTCACTGTGAATTGTCGGTGCCAGGGCTGTGGCTGTGGAAGACTGATGACGACTTGACATTGACTGCTCACTGTGGATTGTCGGTGCCAGGGCTGTGGCTGTGGAAGACTGATGACGACTTGACATTGACTGCTCACTGTGGATTGTCGGTGCCAGGGCTGTGGCTGTGGAAGACTGATGACGACCTGACATTGACTGCTCACTGTGGATTGTCGGTGCCAGGGCTGTGGCTGTGGAAGATGGGAGTCAGATTGAGTGGCGTGGATGCAAATGAAATAGAATAGAATGAAATGAAATAAAATAAATTATAAGATAGGATAAAGTAAAAGAAGAAAAAAAAAGAAAAGAAAGAAGAAAGAAAAGTAGAATGTGAAAAACCGGGGAAAATGGAATGAAAGAACACAGAGGGAAGGAAGGAAAGAAACAGAAAAGGAAGGAAGGAAGGACAGACAGAAGATTAGGAAAAACAAAGAATTTTCTGTTACGAGAAAAAAAATTCCCAAACGAGGGAAACATAAAAAGGGGAAAAAAGGAAAGAAGAAGCAAAAGATTGAAGGAGGGAAGGGAAGGCAAAATGAATTCATGTAAGAAAGAAAGAACAAAGTAGGAATGAATGAATGGAAGAAAGAAAAGAAAGAACAAAGTATGACTGAATGAATTGAAGAAAGAAAGAACAAAGTATGACTGAATGAATTGAAGAAAGAAAGAACAAACTATGGATGAATGAATGAATGAATGAATGAATGAATGAATGAATGAATGAATGAAAAAACAAAGTATGAATGAATGTTAAAAAAGAAAGAACAAAGTATGGATGAATGAATGGAAGAAAGAAAGAACAAAAGTATGAGTGAATGAATGAATGAATGAATGAATGAATGAACAAAGTATGAATGAATGAATTAATAGAAGAAAGAAAGAACAAAGTATGAATGAATGAATTGAAGAAAAAAAGAACAAAGTATGAATGAATGGAAGAAAGAAAGAACAAAGTAAGTATGAATGAATGAATGAATGAATGAATGAATGAATGAATGAATGATGAATGAATGAATGAATGAATGGAAGAAAGAAAAGTCAAAGTATGAATGAATGATTGGAAGAAAAAAAAAAGTGTGAATGAACGAATGGAAGAAAGAAAGAACAAAGTATGAATGAATGAATGAATGAATGAATGAATGAATGAATGAATGAATGAATGAATGAATGAATGGAGAACGAAAAAGAAGTGGGGAAAAGAACGAAAACAAAGAAACCGAAACACAAAGAAAGAAAAGAAACTAAGGAAGGAAAATCGTCATTGAAATATGGTTGGTCCCTTCCTTCTTTCTTTTTGCGTCTTGCTTTCTGTCTCTCTGTCTGCTTGTATGTATTTGTCTCTGTGTGTTTGTTTGTGTGTATGTATGTACAAATGTAAATGTTGTGTTTCTCTCTCTCTCTCTCTCTCTCTCTCTCTCTCTCTCTCTCTCTCTCTCTCTCTCTCTCTCCTTTGCTTCATTTGCTATCGTTGCTTCATTTTTTTTAAAATTCATTTTTTCCTAATTTAGCTTCCTCCTCCTCCTCCTCCTCCCCCCCCCCTTTATTCGCACACACACACACACACACACACACACACACACACACACACACACACAGAGAGAGAGAGAGAGAGAGAGAGAGGAGAGAGAGAGAGAGAGGAGAGAGAGAGAGAGAGAGAGAGAGAGGCATGGAAACAAAACTGCAATGGATGCAGAGTCACTGCGCTGCAGGATAAGACCATTTTGGGAAACACCACTGTAGACGTTCAAATTGAAACATAGATACCCGAAGACCATCAATTTCTTTCATTGGCTGGCATCTATCCATAATGCCACGATATGTATACGCGGATAGACAGTTTATTCGATCTTAAGGGATCCGATCAATGAAAGTGGATTTCATCAAGATGGATAACCACTGAGAGGTCATCAACATAGGGACCCCTTCCCCTGCCCCCACTTACCGCCTGGACAGGGGTTCTTCGTAAAATGAGCCTTCTTACACGCCGCCCAAAGCCTTCTTACACGCCGCCCAAAGCCTTCTTACACGCCGCCCAAAGCCTTCTTACATTCCGTCCAAAGCCTTCTTACATTCCGCCCCAAAGCTTCTTACATGCCGCCCAAAGCCTTCTTACATTCCGCCCAAAGCCTTCTTACATGCCGCCCAAAGCCTTCTTACATGCCGCCCAAAGCCTTCTTACATGCCGCCCAAAGCCTTCTTACACGCCGCCCAAAGCCTTCTTACATGCCGTCCAAAGCCTTCTTACACGCCGCCCAAAGCCTTCTTACACGCCACCCATAAGCCTTCTTATGCCGCCCAAAGCTTCTTCTTACATGCCGCCCAAAGCCTTCTTTACATGCCGTCCAAAGCCTTCTTACATTCCGTCCAAAGCCTTCTTACATGCCGTCCAAAGCCTTCTTACATGCCGTCCAAAGCCTTCTTACATGCCGTCCAAAGCCTTCTTACATGCCGTCCAAAGCCTTCTTACATGCCGTCCAAAGCCTTCTTACATGCCGTCCAAAGCCTTCTTACATGCCGTCCAAAGCCTTCTTACATGCCGTCCAAAGCCTTCTTACATGCCGTCCAAAGCCTTCTTACATGCCGTCCAAAGCCTTCTTACATGCCGCCCAAAGCCTTCTTACATGCCGCCCAAAGCCTTCTTACATGCCGTCCAAAGCCTTCTTACATGCCGCCCAAAGCCTTCTTACATGCCGCCCAAAGCCTTCTTACATGCCGCCCGCCCAAAGCCTTCTTACATGCCGCCCAAAGCCTTCTTACATGCCGCCCCAAAGCCTTCTTACATGCCGCCCAAAGCCTTCTTACATGCCGCCCAAAGCCTTCTTACATGCCGCCCAAAGCCTTCTTACATGCCGCCCAAAGCCTTCTTACATGCCGCCCAAAGCCTTCTTACATGCCGCCCAAAGCCTTCTTACATGCCGCCCAAAGCCTTCTTACATGCCGCCCAAAGCCTTCTTACATGCCGCCCAAAGCCTTCTTACATGCCGTCCAAAGCCTTCTTACATGCCGTCCAAAGCCTTCTTACATGCCGCCCAAAGCCTTCTTACATGCCGCCCAAAGCATGAACATCAGTACCATGACTACCAAAACTAGTTCACAACCAAACTGTCTGCAACGGCATAATTGAAATGTTGCAAAAAAAACGAACAAATTCATGACGTATCATCACCGCTGCAGAATTCGAAATAACAGAGAAACGCGGACAGACGAGTCACAAAACACTACGTGTTTCGACCTCTTAGGTCTTCTTCTGGTAAGACACAAACGAATAGAACAACGAAAATTCACTTAGTTTTGATCGCTTCAGAGTTCAGCGCAAGGAAGAAGGCGTTGTGACTCGTGTGTCCACGTTTCTCTGAGAGGTTCGCTAACATTTATTTAAGATTGTTTAGATTTCCGCCTGCAGTCGACTCACTTTGCAACTAGATCAGAAACACAAAGACAAAACACGGTGACTGGGACCTTTAAAAAACGACGCTTTTTAGTTAGATAGTTGCCATGTGTTTTTAAACTCTTGGGAGTATATGTGTTAGAGTTACTGTACTACTACATTTCATGATACGCTCCTGTATTCTACTCTGGTTGTCACCGATTAATCTCGCGTGTTCTAGGGAAAGCGTTGGTTAGAGGACGATTGTGAGGGAGGGATGAGGTGTGGGGATGCGGAATGGTGGTTTTGATATTAATATTTTTTTTTCCATCGAGATTTTCGTTCCATGCTGATTGTTTACCGATAAAGTCATGCTTTGTGTCCTCCCCGAGTTGGAATATAAATAACATTAAAAGCAAGACAACAGATTTTGCGTTCGAAACTGTATGATGTCTTAATGGTTAGTGTGAAGCACTTAGTGTATAATCGAAGTGTCGGTGTGCTTGTCATCTCTCGCTTTCAGCCTGCACCGCTGACTGGCATCTCTGCTTGCAGTGCTGTGAAAAGGAGAGCAGAATGTGTCAATATTTCTGTGCCAGTATATAGACTGTCCACCAGCAAGCCCTGTGTACTGTCTCATGTGGCGACACACGTCAACTGGGACCTTGTGGACTCAGGCTAAACTACAAGAAATATGCCCTGCTGCCAACAAATGAGACTCCTACCTAAGGGTCAAATGGCTTTGATACCTTGTGGACGTCTCGGGAGAGACAAAGGCTAAGGGCGTTAACCCTGAAAGAAAATCCGGGATGGAGCCCCTAAGGCAGCTGGTCGACAGAACGTGACACCTTTCAGCGACTTCTGCAGCTGTGCTGGCACCATACTGTTCTGACTTGTCCTTTCCGTTGGATCCTGTCAGCAAAGCTGAAAGTGGATTCTGGCGATTGGACACCCCAGGATCTCCACACACTTCGCCCAGGCGTGCGCCCTGGAGATGCTACTCCAGTGCCGCTATCCCAGCGACAGAAACAATGCGGGGGACAGCAGTAACGAGTTATAAGCTCGGAGTATACCAGCGTAAACTCGGGAGCTACGGCTTGTCTCCGAGGGTGGGCGGGACCACCGCATACCACTGGTCAGCTACAGCCCGGCTCAAGCTGGGCAGCCCCCAGCCAGTAAGGTGCTGACCCGCCACAGTCTGCCTGTTTCAGTGGACGCTTGGAGCTCAGGGGAAATGATCGAAGAGCACACTGTAAACCCTTCACCAAGAAAAGAAGTTAGAAGAAAGAAATCAAAATCACCAACCTTGCGGCCGGCAACCCGGAGCGTCAGAACGATGTGTTCTGGCCTTTCTGACGACCTCCAGCAAATTGATGGCGCAAGTAAAACAGCCATCATCGACCGTGAGCTGAAGAGGTTCAACATCGACATCGCCACGCTGTAAGAGACGACTCCTTCGGACAGCAACCTCAGAGAGAAGGACCACACGTTCTTTTGGCAAGGACTGGAGCCAGAGGAGCACCGACTGTATGGCGTCGGATTCGCAGTGCAACACTCTTTCCTATCCTCAATTGAACCAGCTTCAAAAAAACAAACAAACAAACAAACAAACAAAAACCTGGACGGCGAGCTGGCTACAGGCTCCATACGGCCCGCCCTACGCTACAAGGAGGTATACAAGCGCGACTCGAGGCCAGGCTGCCTCGACCCAGCAAAGCTGGAATCAGCAGCTTCAGACCGAGTCAACTGGGCGGTCCACCCGTCAAGACCAGCATCAAGCAGGCAGAGCAGAGCAGAGGAGAGAGACCCAGTGGGAAGAACGGAGGTGCCGCAGACGGCATAGAACTGCGTCGGCATCCACAGACACTCAGGACCGAGACTTCACCTGCAGTAACTGCAACAGAGTCTGCCGCTCGAGGGTCGGGGCTCTTCAGCCACAGCGGGCGCTGCAATTCCGCAACTGACCGATCCATAGCGCAACGCTATGTCTCTCGTAGCAGACGGATGCCAACGGTGTGTGTGCGTGCGTGCATGCCTGTGTGCGCGCGAGCCCACTTCCATCTCTCGCTCGACAGTGACATATATGTATTGTTTGAAACTGTATTTTATTAGAAATTTCTTTCATTTCACAGGACAATTGATCCATAACATCGCGTTGATAAGGAATGTAGTACTTCATGAGACTAGTAAAATTCATCTTTTCATGAGTTTGTTGTAACATGAGAATTTCATTAATTTGTCATATCAATAAGAATTACATGGGTCAGGTGTGCCAGTAAGAACTACATGGGCTTGTCGTGACAGTAACAATTTCATGTGTCGGTTATAACAGTTAAGTTGTGCCAGTAAGAATGTCATGGGTCAGTCGCAACAGTGAGAACTACATGGGCTTGTCGTGACAGTAACGATTTCATGGGTCGCTTGTGAGAGTAAGAACTACAACACAAAGAATTACATGGGCTTGTCGTAACAGTAACAGCTTCATGGGTCAGTTATTACAGTAAAAATCACATTGGGTTGTCGTGGCAGTAAGGATTTCATTGGTCAGTTATAACAGCAAGCATTACATGGGTTTGGTCGTGGCAGTAAGGATTCATGGGTCAGGTGTACCAGTAAGAACAACAAGGGCTTGTCGTAACAGTAAGTATCTTACAGTTAGTCTCAACGGTAAGAACTTGTAGGGTAGTGATAGTAAGAATTTCAGGGGTTCAACATAACAGTGAGAATGATATCGACCTCGCCGGGAGAATAAGTGTTTCATGGGCTAGTCACAACAGTAATAACGTGTAGGCTTGTCGTGACAGTTGGAACTTCACGGGTTAATCCTGACAGTGAGAACAGCATGGACTTTGGTGCCACTGAGAATTTTGTCAGTTACTCGTAACAATATCATTGGTTAGTCGTAAAAGCAAGGTTCTGGTGCGATTGTTCTTACTGTACAGGCTTTCATGGGTAAGTCGTACCACAAGTGCAATGAATCCAAAACTGAGATGAAAATGCAAGCTGATCAAAATCTCATGTATTAAAACATGATTTTATGCGAAGCCTAAATCCTATGTGACCATTGAGACAGACTGTCACTCTTGTATCGGTCTCTACAGCCACAGGCCACGCTGCTCGGGGCGAGCTGACAGCCCGGACAGATGTAAATCTTAGGTCGGATATACTCTGTTCATGGTCAGCTAGGACCGACAGAGGGCCTACTGCTAATATAGGCCTAAAATATTTCATTGTTCCCTTGATACATCTTGTGATTAACAAAATGTGACAAGACAGGGTGACAGTAGGAAGTTGTAGTTAGTGAATGCGTGAGTCGAGAGGTGGATGAGAAGAATAGAGTGAATAGATGGAAAAAACACAATATGTGTACTTATATGCGATCGGGGAAAAAAGAAATCTAGTTGAATCAATGTATTATTGAAAAAAAAAAAGTTGTTTGTCTTTTCCCCTGATGTATAATAATGATGTGATCCGTGAGTGCTGGTGAGCTCTGGAAATGAGCAATGAAAATGATTGTGCATAAATTATTGGAAATATATTCTGACTCCTAATGTGGAAAGATAATAAAACATTCTTTTCTTGATGAAAAGGGACGAATGGAAATCGTTCCTTGATATGTAATTGGACACGTCCAGTGATGATGATGATGATGAACATTCTCTTCTTCTTGATGATAAAAAGGACGAACGGAAATCGTCTAGTGATGATGTGAAAAGATAAAAACATTCTTTTCTCGATAAAAAAGGGACAAAAGGGAATCGTTCCTTTATATGTAATGATTTGTATCCTTAGCATATTGGGAGGGGTTATGAATGGATTTCCTTTCCTTAAAGGTGAAACATGAAGGTGTTAAACAAGGAAATGTTTCTATTGTAATGCCCCTACTGTATAGAAACTTAGCAGATTTTCATAATGGGTATTTTCTCCCAAATTCCAGTGGAATCTACTATGTGAAGAGTGACTGCTAGTGACAAACAAGAGCGATAGATCTGTAGGAAGCAGGCTAAATAATCAAGGAAGCTGTCAGTTCCCAGGTGTTGATGAAACCCTGTGTCCGACCTGGAGCTGACTGCCAGCTGGATGTGGGGGCATCCAAGCCCAGCCGCTATCTCCGTCCTGTGGGGGGGGGGGGGGGGGGGGGGTGGAGAGGCTGACCGAGTGGTCAGGAGACCCTGTGTAAGTTAAAGGGCTTCGTTCTGCGTCGAGACGACGACGACGTGTGTTCTTCTGTTGTGTGGGAGTCCCAGGAAGGACTCCACAAACTGCTGCCGTGAGCGGGCTTCGTTCTACGTCGGGACGACGGCGAGAGAACTTCTTACGTTGTGTGGGAGTTCCTTGAAAGACTTCACGAGCTGCTTCCGTAGCAACTTCAGATCTGTGTGAAGACTGTGTGACCTGGGCCAGACGCGGCCAAGTGCAAGACCTGTTTGCTGGGATACTGCTCTAGGTAGTCAGCGTAGCCTGCACTTGGAAAATGAAATATATGTTTGACATGACACAATAGTATCTAGTGTTGTTGTTTGCGCACACCTTTGGTCATGGCGTGACCTAATTGATGTGCTTTCCTATGCTTAATATGTAACATGTATTGTTATGATTTTAATGGTTCAAGCAAGCAGCAAAAAAAAAAAAAAAAAAAAAAAAAAAAAAAAAAGAAAAGAAACATAAGTTGTTACCTGGCTGTCTATGTTCGTGTGATGTGGGTGCGTGTAGGGAAAAAGCTGTACATGCGTACTTCTTCAGGTGAGAGTCCGACAGCAAAACACGCCACCGCGCACCTTCCGTAACACTCAGTATGATTCAGGACCCTCCCATTCCCTACATTGAAATGCATCTCAACTTGTGTTTGTTTCAGGAAGATGGCAGCTCCTGTGACAGGCCGAACATTCATATGTGTTCTCATCGGATTCGTGCTCCTGTACTGCACCCTCATCCACGTGGTGGATTTTCATAGTTCGCCATGGCTGAAGATCAAACCAACCAGTAGTTCATTTCGTTTTCTAAGCGTTCTAGAAACAGTCAATCGAGGCAATTCCAGTTCGCTCAGCTAACCCCACCACAGCAGAATGCAACACAGCAGATCGGAAGCGTATCCAAAATGTTCTCAACGAGTCAGGTCAACCCGAGGATTTCGCATACATGACTTATGAGGTTTGCAAAGCACGCCAGCCACAGGAGTCAAGGACAAGACTAATAGTGAACCTAAATCGTCAGAAGTGGTCGCTTGAACATGACGAATACTACCAGAACATGTTCAGAAGATGCAGGTACAACGCTTGTAATTCATCGATGACCAAAAGTTACTTCCGGTGGCCGATGCTGTCTTTGTCACTGTCTGTCATCTGAAAATCAAGACACCACCTCCCAGGTATTCGTCAAAACAAATATGGATAGCCCATACTATGGAATCTCCTGAGCACTACAGAGGTTTTCACGATTCACCAAGCTGGAAGAATGTCTTCAACTGGACCATGGGCTACAGACTCGATTCCGATGTCTTTACTCCCTATGGTATATTCACTGTTCGCTCTGCACCTTCTATGAAAAACTACACCAGTATTGCACTGAAGAAAACTCGAGCAATAGCCTGGTTTGTTAGTCACTGTGAAACCCAAAGTAAAAGAGAACGCTACGTTGAAGAGCTGAAGAAACACATAGACGTGGATATATATGGGCGTTGTTCAAACAGAACGTGCTCACGAAAGAATGAATCCCAATGCCTACGACTTTTAAGCACGACATACTACTTTTACCTATCATTTGAAAATTCAATCTGCCAAGACTACGTGACGGAAAAGTTTTTCAAAAATATTTAAGAATGTTGACGTTGTGCCCATTGTCCGAGGAGGCGCAAATTATAGTCGATACTTTGTTCCCGGTACCTTTCTCCATACAGCCGACTTCCCTAGTCCTAAAAGGCTAGCTATCCATTTGAAAACCCTCATTGCAGACCCTCAGGCCTACGCCCACTTGCTGCAAACCAAGGATCAAATTGTCAGCATCTCAGCTCAGCCAGCCTGTAGATTGTGCAAGCGTCTCACACCTTAGGGTCTGAGACCAAAGAATACCCTGATTTTATGAAATGGACTCGTGAGAACCAATGTCAGGCGCCTTCTGACATTTAAACCACACACACACACACACACACACACACACACACACAGAGAGAGAGAGAGAGAGAGAGAGAGAGAGAGAGAGAGAGAGAGAGAGAGAGAGAGAGAGAGAGACAGAGAGAGAGAGAGAGAGAGAGCATGGAAAGTTTATTCATGTTGATGCCATTGCCCTTCATGAAGGGGTATATATATATATTTTTTTTTTTCAGAATTGACATTAATGAGCAGTGGCATTGTCTGTCATGGGACTGAAACCTGTCGCAAAAGGCCTTAAGCGCTTTAGAGGAAAGGAATGTTGTGCGTGGTAGAGAAATAAGTTACAGACACATTGCCAGTACGCCTTCACCTAACGCATAGAGTCGAAGTGTGTCAAGGGAGCTGACGTGGTCAGGTGATAGATGGCACGTAAGGTGGTGAGGACCCTCCCGAGTTCGAACCTTCCCGATAGCGAGAGGGAAGGAATGTAACCACTAGGACCTCAGAGCATCAAGTAAGTGCTAAATACTCAGTCAGCTGAGGCTGCTTTGTAAACAGACCTTGAAGAGCAGGAGTCTTGGGCTCGTTCAGATGGTATTGCCGTGGGGCACTGTGTTGATGCTATTGTCAGGCTGGCTGAATGCGCGTGGACGTTGTTGTCGTACCTCTCTCTAGGATAATTACTGTGTCAAGTGACCCCGAAGTCGGCGGGAAATTTCGATGTCCATCTGGTGCCAGTGGTTGTTTGCTAATCAATTAGGGAGGGATGTGTGTGTAAATGCTGACATGTGGAGGAATGTAGCGAAAGGGGATTCACTGTACTTGTGAACAAGGTAGTGGAGAAGCAGCATGGACAAAAGCATGGTCCGAAGGAAAATCCTTTGTGTCCATTCCTATGTAAACTGAGGGAGAACAACATGACAGGGGAAGGAGAAAACACCACCACGAGAGAGAGAAGAACAGAGGAGAGAGAGGAGGGGAGAGTGAGCAGGACAGGGTAGGGTTGAGAGAAACGTGGTCTGGGAGACAGAAGTGACAGCAAGGTCTTAGGTAAAAAACAAGCTGGAAAGGAAAGACAGAGTTTGAAGCCCAGAGGGGGGTGAAGGTGAGACAAACTGAGTTTGAACCCAGAGGTGGGTGAAAAGAGACGAAGAAGAAGATTTCTACGTCGAGTTCCCAGAGACGACCACGAAGACCCAGTCCTGAAACCTGGAGCCAGCCAACCAAGGGCGTCACCCATCACCCCGTGCTGAAGAAAACTTCAAGAGACTTGTTCAAGAACTGTGGTGTGGCGTGAAATGTGTGTTGTGTGTGTGGAAACCTGGCCAGGTATTTGTGTAATTAGGTAAGAAGCCATTTTATTATAACCCAGGATTAGGAAGTATTGATCTTTTAATGTTTTGATTATCCCATTTTGCGTAATTGGATTTATCATGTTTGATTATAAGTAGCATAGAAATTGTATTTCTTGTTCTCAGCCATGTTAGGAGTGAACCGAATATGTCACATCCCATTCCCAGAGAGCGGTGAATGTTTGGTGGGTGCATGGGTGTGCATATGCGTGTATAAGTGCAAAGATAACTTTGTGTTAAGCCTGACTAATAATACATCAGCTTAGTGCACTTAAGCAATACCGTCACGATTTCCCCCGTCTTGGGCATTGTCCATAACTCAATTAGCAATATATTCAACAACTGAGAATGCAGTTCAGCTTAACAGCCTTATAAAGATAGATTAACAGGTTTTTTGACCGTTGTTTTACGTATACATGCCATAAGCAATGCAAATTTAAACTGGCTTGGCACCTTGTAATATTTTAAAGGAATATACTGTGCTCTCAAGTCAAAGACAATAGGACAACATAGAACGAAATTCACCTCGTGTCTTTCTCTTTTAAACAAAGTGGACATATTGATTCGTCTTAACCGTGTGCTCTATAACGAAAATGATGTACTGCAGTTTCAGAAATTAGAAGTCTAGATCTTATCATTGTGTTTCTTATATGCCTGTCTAAACTGACTGATGAGTACGTTTCAGCATCAAGAACAGTGCAAAAAGGTTCTGTAAACATTCAACCTATCACTATCAATAATATGCATTCCAATCTTCCTATCTGCACGAAATCAACGTTTTCATAAAACTTTTTTTCAGAAATTCGTTTATCCCTTCCACGCCTTGATATAGTCATTCATATCCAAATCCAAACATGTGCAATCATGCACAGCGAATATTTGAGTCCCATTTTTTTGTTCCCCCCAAATCAAAAATCAAAAAGCAATCTGCAGGCCTTGTAAGGTAATCTACACTCATCCGTTCTCGTAAGTTTTAAGGAAAACCTGATGCACTTTATAGGTGGGTTTATGTAGATGGGATATCTCTTTGTGTCCTCTACACCAGGTCATTAGGTGCTCGCATTTCAATGGTCAAGAAACTTTTGGCAGCAAACAAATGCAGTTATTGACAAAGGATTGCTGCATTGTCAAGACCCCATAAATGTGCACTGTACTGAGCATTAGATTAAACCTGTGAGTCAAACAGCTTAAAAAAAGGCATGAGTGCGTTACACTTCAGCTTAAATATTGTAAAATACAATGCAAAGCGGTTTTTTGCTCTGCTTGTAAGGTCACGACAGGCAGCAACAAAACTAAGCTTTGTTGAAAAATAGATTCCTACATTCGCATTCACAACAGGCATCACAGTTCTGTTACATGCCCTTCTTTCTCTGACAGCTAGAGAGGGGTTAAGCCCCAAGTTAAATATGCAGGCTGCGGTATTGGGCTGGGGGCCAGACCCAAGTACACTTAGGGTAAGTGGATATGTGAATCCAGTTTTGATTAATTGTATAAATCGGCATTCTTTTGTTTTGAGATCGATATTGAAAAACCCTGATCCACTATCCGTTTCATGTGCAATTTCCAACTGTTGTCACTCATGTGACACGTGTCAAAGAACAGTCGCACGAAATCGGGTTCCTTGTGTCCCATTACACAAGATGCCATTGATCTCAGTTCTTTTCGAGAAAGTCGCCATGGATATTGTCAGACCATTTGAACCTTCATCATCTGGCTTCCGTTATGTCCTCAGTACAACGACCCTGATGGAGCACTGGCTGCTTGGTATGACATATTCATCTCTGTCTTTAACAAACACGTGCCATCGGTAACTAAACGTGTCAAACCAAGGGGTAAGCCACCGTGGTATAATGAAAAAAATCGATAAGGCCATTAATTTACAAGATATTCTATTGAAAACAAATAGTAAAGATGATAAATTTAAAAAGCAAAGAAACAAGGTAACGGATATGAAAAGAGCCGCCAAAAAGAAATATTTTAGTGACCTTATTTCCCGTAAAGAAGATTCTAAATCGATCTGGAAAGCTATCAATGAGCTCTCCGGTAAAACCTTCTCTTCTAGTGCTCCTTCCGAGAGAACATTGTCTGCTGAACTCTTAAATGATCACTTCACAACTGTCGCAGAAAAGACGATCAAAGCTGACTGTTCAAAAGATAATGACCTACTTGAGCTAAAAGCTTACTGTGTATCAAAAAACATAAATCTAATCTTCAAATCGAGTTTATTGGTGTACATGAAGTCTATAAGGAATTATGTTCACTAAATCAGTCCAGTTCTCGAGGTTTAGATGATATAGATGGTAAAATTTTGAAAATAGCTGCTCCGATTATATCAGAGCATCTTACATATATCTACAATCTTTCCATTGATAAAGGTTGTTTTCCACAATCCTTCAAAGATGCTAAAGTTTTACCTTTTTTAAAATCTGGTGATCCTACTGATCCTTCTAACTACCGACCTATATCTATCCTATCTATTCTGTCTAAACCCCTTGAAAAAACACATCAAATATAATATCCACAAACATTTCATGAAATACAATTTACTACATTCTAATCAAAGCGGATTTAGAGAAAATCATTCTTGTCACACCTTGCTGACTAATATAATTGAGCAATGGCATTTAAATATAAACAATGATCTCTTCACAGGAACAATTTTTGTCGACTTTGCTAAAGCATTTGACACTATAGATCACAATCTACTGTTAAGAAAACTAACATTGTATGGTTTATCCGCTGAAGCTCTTAAACTCATTTCCTCATTTCTCAACTGTAGGTGACAAATAGTCTTAAAAAATTCCGTTACTTCCTCTCTTATGCCAGTAAATTATGGCGTTCCCCAAGGGTCAGTCCTGGGGCCTACCTTATTCTCAGTATATATAAATGATCTCCCCTTACATATATATCTTCTCACTGTGAGCTTTTTGCTGATGACACTACCTTCCATAATAAAGACAAAGATGCTGATTCAGTATGTATCAAATTACAGAATGATCTCAATAAGCTTGAAAAGTGGACTAATTTGAACCATATGGCCCTCCATCCTCAAAAGTCTAAATTCATGATGACTACAACCAGGCAAAAACGTCAAAATATGAAACTGATTTGTTTAAAATACGTATGCAAGGTAAAGTCTTAGAAGAAGTTAAATCACACAAATTATTAGGCCTTACTGTTGATAATAATCTTTCATGGTCTAATCATATTTCTGATTTGTCAAAAAGGTTATCTAAAAAATTATTCTTGTTGAACCGAATCAAGAATTTCCTTGATCAACATACGAGAAAGTTATATTTCTATGCATATGTACAACCAGACTTTAACTACGCCTCTACATGCTGGGATTTAGCCAGCAAAAAATTGCTTAAAACCACTAGAAAGCATGTACAGACGTGCTATTAAGCTGATACTCTTGAAATCTTCTCTACAAGCTAGTGATTATAAAGATCTTAACATTCTTCCATTTGATCAAAAATGTTGCTTTAATAAAGCTGTCTTTATGTATAAAATTATTAATAATCTTGCGCCATCTTATCTTCATGATAAATCCCCATTAATTAAAATTTGAGGCAAAAATATACTATATACCCCTCGACCACGAACAGATCTTTTCAAGTCATCCCCCTTTTTCTCTGGTAGTAAATTATGGAATGTAATACCTACACATTTAAAACAGAAAAATAGTTTAACATCGTTTAAAAAAGCAAAGCATATTTCAAATACCTTATAGACCATTTGTAAATTATGTTTCACTTAAACTGTATATTCTCCCAAGTTTGATGTTCCTTTTCACACAAACAAGTTGTAGCAGCCCTGAGTTGGCCTTCGTGGTCGGCTATGCTATAAGTCATATGACATGATTGACTTATGAAATGTTTATGTATGCCTATGTGATGTTTACGTATGTCCAGTTTTGTGTGTGTGTGTGTGTGTGTGTGTGTGTGTGTGTGTGTGTGTGTGTGTGTGTGTGTGTGTGTGTGTGTGTGTGTGTGTGTGTGTGTGTGTGTGTGTGTGTGTGTGTGTAATACGTTATAATGAGATTGCTTACAATTTTCTATTTAAAAAAAATGTAGTTTTTTTCTTATTGCTGTGTTTAATTTTGTCAATTGATGTAATTGTTCCTTTTTGTTTATTGTTATTTTTGAGGGCACAGTGTAAAAAAGCTTCCAGCTTATCTATTCACCCTCATTAAAGATTTCGAGTTTCGAGTTTCATTACGATTGGGGACACTGCCACACGTTTGCCGGAAGCTATTCCTCTGAAAAGGATCGATACCATTACTGTTGCTGAGGCACTGCTTACGGTTTTTTCACGGATGGGTCTGCCTTCTGAGATCCTCACGGATTGTGGTACACAGTTTGTGTCAGATCTGATGCAAGAAATTTATAGACTACTGTCTATATCATCATTTGCCACTACTCCATACCACCCTCAATCTAATGGGATGGTAGAACGTTTCAATGGCACTCTGAAGACTATGCTTCGGAACGTTTGCCGTGAACGTCCTTCTGATTGGGACAGGTATATTCCAGCAGTCCTGTTTGCTTACCGTGATTTGCCCAACGCCACTTTGGGATTTTTCGCCTTTGAGCCGTTGTTCGGACATTCTCCTTGCCGGCCCCTTTCTTTACTTGCTAGCTATTGGACTGGTAGGGAGTCCAGTCCTGAAGACAAAAATGTGTACCAATATGTGTATGACCTACACAACCGCATCTGGGACTGTTGCAAGATAGCGCAACAAACATCTGACAAGAACACCGACAAATACAAAGTGTTTGCAGACAGGAAATCTAAGCCTCGTTCTTTGGCTGTTAAAAACAAGGTGTTAGTTTTGCTAACGGACGAACACAATAAACTAAAGGTTTCATGGAAAGGGCCATATGTTGTAAAAGAGAAACGCTCTCCAGTTAACTATGTCATTAACCATGGACGGCAAGGATAAAGTTTTCCATATCAACATGCTGCGTTTGTATATGGACAGATGCAATGTCTGCATCAATCTTGATGTCCCTCTGACTGTCAAAATCCCTTCTTTAAGATCAGATTTTGAGTTAAACTCTGTTCTGCTGGTTCATTGTGTTGCCACTGAGTCCCAGGTCACTCAGTCCAAAGATATGTCTATCACTTCATTGTTTACACCGTCCCCTACCATTGCTTTTCTGCGGTAGGTGTTGTTGAAGATGTATCAGACGATGGAGTTGTGTTACCCACCCTTTCTGTTAAAGGTGAGTCATACAAGGATGTTCACATTAATCCTGACCTTTCTGCTTCTCAGAAGCGACAGTTGACTTCTTTATTACAAGGCTTCTCGGATGTCCTTACAGACAAACCAGGTGAGGCTGTTAACGTGGATCCTCATGTGATTAACTTGACTTCAGACACACCCGGTGCGGACAAAAAGCATATCCCCTTCCATTTGCTAAGCATCAGGTTGTGGAGAGAGAGCTCAAGGTCATGCTTGAGTTAGGTGTTATTGAGGCTTCTGCTTCACCCTACAGTGCTCCTGTCGTACTGGTGGGTAAGCCGGATGGCTCGGTCAGATTTTGCATAGATTAGCGTGCCCTCAAAGTCACTGTATTCGATTCTGAGCCCATCCCAGATGTTGAGGAGTTGTTTTTTGTCAGTTGTCAAAATCAGAGTATTTTGTCAAAATCGATTTGACAAAGGCTACTGGTAAATTCCTATGGCTGCAGGAGACAGGCATAAAACAGCGTTCCAAACACCGTTTGGTTTGTACCATTGGGAGAGGATGCCTTTTGGGCTCCAAAATGCCCCCGCTACGTTTTTCCAGGATGATGCGTCGTTTGACCCTACAGAAATTTTCAGCTATTAGCTTCTTTGATGATATCCTGTTGGCTACGCAGCGATGGGACCAACTGCTTCATTTTCTGCGCCTTCTTTTCTGTTGTCTGCGACAGTTTGGGCTGACTGCTCGCCCATCTAAAATTCATGCTGGGTTCCAAGAACTGGAGTTTTTGGGTCATATGATATCGGTGGGTCAGATTCGTCCTGAGGCGAAAAAGGTTGACAAGATTTTGTCGTCCCTCTTCCAAGAAACAAGTTAGATCACTTTTGTATCTACTTTCGTATTATCGTCGATACGTACCGCATTTCGCAGTATTACTGCCCCTCTTACTGATCTCGCCAAGGGTGAGAAACGCAGACAAATTCAGTCAACAGATGACTGTCAAAAGTGCCAAGAGGCAGTGCAGAGCATTTTGAATAGGTTCCCAGTTCTCCTCCTCCCAGATCTTCTTCAGGATTTTTTGTCTTGCGCACAGATGCGAGCAGCACTGGCATGGGGGCTTGTCTCATGCAGGAGAGAAATGGCTTACTCCACCCTGTACAGTATGCAGTAAACAGTTCTCTCAACCCCAACAAAGATACTCTACTATTGAGCGAGAGAGTGTCTCGCTATTGTATGGGCGTTAGAGAAGTTCTCCAGGTTTCTTTCAGGAAGGCAGTTTGTATTACAAACTGATCATCGGCCACTTACGTTTTTGAGAGCTTCAAAGACGAAAAATAACCGCCTTTTGCGTTGGGCTCTGTCCATCCAGGAGTTTGATTTTAGGGTCGAACCCATTCCTGGTACTGCCAATGGTTTTGCAGACTTGCTGTCCCGAGGATGAGACTTCTGCAAAAACTGACTGCCCTCGGGGGCATAAATACCACACCATCTTCGGTCCTGCGTTCCAGACTGAGGACCTTGGTGACCGACCTTCCCACTTTGCCTTTTTGTAGGCCAGAAGGAGACCTGTATCTACCAGGGTTTTGAGCCTGATTTGGCAAATATGCCCATAGTATTTAAAACTACTGGTGATTAGGCTCGTTCATGTTGACACTAACTGTAAATAGTTCATGGGTTAGTTACAGGTGAGGTGGTGTTCAGTATACAAAGATTACATTTTTTTTTCTTTTTGCATAAATTTGTTCATATTGTATGGAAATACTATATATTTGCTTACGATAATATTGGCATGTAACGATTTGTTCATCCATATGCGTGTATGCAGTGTTTTGTAGTGCGCTTGTTCCTGTGTTGGGGAAGGCTATTGGTAATCCTGTTGTTTCATTTCCGGGTTTGTGTAAGTGACAATATTCAAAGGTCATATATGCACTTTATGACTGATGGTGGAACTTGTGTTCTATGCTCTTTGCATTGATCCGGATACGGACGTACCTATGCAGTAGTTTGTGGATGTTTAGCTATGCGTGCTCAGCTTATGTTTCAGAGGACCTGCTTTCATATTTGCATTTATATGTTATATCTGATTGCTGATGATTTGCCCTTATATTTGGACGAATTCCCCTTTGGGTAATTCTTGCCCTGGGGAGGGGGGTGTCATGGCCCTAGTGTAGGCCATGGTTTGGTTATTGTGACGTTGTTGTTGTGATTGTTTGCCTATAAGGATGAAATGAAATGGCCATTTTTAAAGTTTTGGGTAGACAGTGAGTGGGGTTAACTGAGAGTGAATATGGTCCCTGGATGCAGGAAAAAAGAGTGGAACTCAGGGGTGTTCATCTGCTGAGGTGACTGGATGATAAATCGTCATTCATTGCTGCAATGGTCGAGCTGTCAGGAAGAGAAGACAGCAAATGTATGTAAATTGTAACTAGGCTTGACCTAGAGAGGGGTTAAGCCCCAAGTTGAATATGTAGGCTGCGGTATTGGGCTGGAGGCCAGACCCAAGTACACTTAGGGTAAGTGGATATGTGGATCCAGTTTTGATTAATTGTACAATTCGGCATTCGTTTGTTTTGAGATCGATTTTGAAAAACCCTGATCCATATATATGGTAGGTAGGTTGTCGTTCGAGAGTTCGATGAAAATCGGTGAGTACCTTTTTTATATAATTTTGATTTATAAGTCATCTTCATTACAGGACCGTATATTGTGGGATTTGGGAGTCCCGAAACAAATCGGAGAGCAGCCAGTCGCCCAGTTCAGGGAAACACTGACGGGAGTCGGATGGACCAGTAGCCTTTGAAGATTTTATTTACCCGCCTTATCGAGACTCATTCATTTGTTACCCCGCTGTGCCGGGAGGAATTTATTTGTTACCCCGCTGTGTCGGGAAGTCTTTATTTGGTATCGCGCTGCGCCGGGAAGGAGTTCGGACTGGAATTCTGTGTATCCGGGAGATGAAGAAAAAATACATGATTTTGAATCTTTGGGATCTGAGTCCCCATTTGTACCAACCAATGTCATGAATTCATGTAATTAATAACAGCGTGGTAAGTAAATTGGAAGGAAAAGAATATGTATTGGCCGAAATGACGTGCAAGCTTGATGTGAGGGGTAATATACTTTGGAGAGAGAAAAAATAAAATAAAATAAAAACCCCGCTGAGGCTGTTGGCCAGGGGGAGACATTTTCGTGAAATCTTTATAGTGATGGTGTGGTTGGAGTCAGATTGCGGTTGTGCCCGGAGAGATCGAGTCTTGTGTGTGCAGGTGTATGCGATTGCGCGCGTGTGGGCGAGGCACGGCCATTGTGATAGTCTGTGTGCACCTGTATGTGTTTCTGTACGTGCGTGTGTGTGTGTGTGTGTGTGTGTGTGTGTGTGTGTGTGTGTGTGTGTGTGTGCGTGCGCGCGCGCGCGCACGTGTGTGCCTACATGCATGTGCGCGCACGTGTGTGTGTGTGTGCATGTGTGTGTGTGTGTGTGCGTGTGTGTGTGTGTGTGTGTGTGTGTGTGTGTGTGTAATTTGTGGGTTTATATGCGCACTCACACTTATCTGCATATGTATATGCACATATAGTGTGTATATATGCGTGTCTTGGTGCGTGGGCGTGTACGCATGTGCGTGTGTGTACGCACTTGTGCGTTCATGTGTATGCGTGTATGTGCGCACAAATGTAGGTGCGGATGTGCATATGCACACATGTGCATATGTGTGTGCGTAAGAGTGAGCGTCTCCGCGCGCGCACGCGCGCATGTGTGTATATGTGTCTGTGTGTGTACGTGTGTGCGTGTATGCGTGTCCTCGCCTTCTATGTACAGGCATGAAGTGTTTCAAGGCAATGTTGTGCTTTATCACACTTTTCGTACCTTGGTTGGAGCCCAAAACAGCCACTCAGGGAAAGTGCGATGTTATCGATCTAAGTACCGTGCGGTGATGGGATACAGGATCGCTAGATGTGTGTTTCCCAGAGGCAAATACCACTTTAGCACAGTCTGTTCATTCACAACAAATAGGACTCGTGCGCAGTCACTTCTTATGAAATCCGTTTCGTTAAACAACAATCAATGTGTGTTACCTTGGCAACAAGAATCTATGACCATGTGCCATGGGGGTCACGTGACATACATATTTCTTCAGAGCGGCTTTCATCAGTCACTAGTGTGTAGCCACTCTCACTCACCCTGCCATGTTCGTGATGGCTTGTCTCACAAACAACCAGCTACATGCAGCCGACGAGCATACCGTCTCCCTCCCAACATTCACATGCAGTGACGACGTTACCACCCTGTCATATTCTCTGCAGTGCAATGCCATCTATGACTGTCAGGACACAAGTGACGAATCGTTCTGTTCGCATCCTGTCGGTGTCAAGAAGTTGACGTGGCACAATGGTCGGTGTCTTTCTTACAGTCAGGTGTGTGAACAAACGCCCCATTGCCACGATCAATCGGATGAACAAAGCTGCACTTCCTACAGAGGTGTACGTATAGCGCACCCGTTTTTTTTTTTTTGTCACCAGCTTTGATCAGGTTTGATGGCGTCGGGAAGTTCAACCCCATTGAAGATCAACGAGTCCTGTCCCCACAGCCAATACCGCCGTCCAGGTGACTCAATAACTGTCTGCCTGTCTACACACAATGCAATGGAATCTACGACTGTTTGGACAGTAAAGATGAAGACGGCTGTGAGGACATGACGTGTTCAGGATTCTTCAGGTGCAGAGCATCCACCACCTGTCTACAGACTGACCACCTGTGTGATGGCTGGCCCCACTGCCCAATGCATGATGACGAAATAAGTTGTGACGCCAGTTGTCCTGTGGGCTGTCTGTGTCAAGGTCACACGTTCCTTTGTCTCCAGCCTTTTTCCATGACACGGTTCTCGCACATTCGCTGTTGGAATGGAACCAGCTCTGCATTAACACTTTCAGACGTCAGTCACCTCACCTATCTTGTTCATCTTGTCCTTCATCACTGTTCCCTGACTGTCCTTCCTGTCGTTAAACTGTCCAATCTGAAAATTCTTGACCTCGGTGACAACAAGCTGAAACACGTGAGCATGTCTGTTTTCGCTGCACTGGACAATTTACGAACGTTGTCACTTTCCCAGAACCCCATCACCAGTCTTTATACTGATTTATCGTCGGTCAGTCAGCACAGTAGCCTCATGTCAGTAGATCTGTCATTCACTGCACTGACAGTGTTCGATTCCAGAGTCTTTTTGCCATTTGTTCACATTCAGAAGCTCAATTTAACGTACTCTGCTATCCAAACCATTAGTCCAAGCGGATTTCAGTTCACACAACAATTAACTCATCTTTATATGGATGGCACCCCATTGGCTCTTTTTCCACTGGACATGTTCAAAGATCTTGCCAGGTTAAGTGATGTTTCAACAGACAACTATGAGATGTGTTGCCCTAAAATATTCCAGAGCAATTTAGTCCATGCCTCCCAAAGAATGAACTGTCCTCGTGCGAAGATTTGTTACAATCATGGGTCTATCGGGGGTTTCTTTGGCTGACTGCTTGTCTGTCGATGAGTGGTAATGTCTTCTGTTTCTGTGCACGTTTAATAGCGACAAGCAAGACTTCGTCCAGTAGCTTCAGTGTGTTTGTCCTCGACCTTGCGCTGGCTGACTTTCTGATGGGTGTCTACATCGTAATCACTGGAATAGCTGAAGAACAGTTCCGTGGCCAATACCTGCAGTTTGATGACACGTGGGAAAAAAGTTCAGCCTGTAAAGTCGCAGGTTCTCTGTGTCTGTTGTCCAGTGAAGTGTCGGCTCTGATCATCTGGCTGATCACACTGGATCGTTTTCTTGTAATTCATTTTCCATTCAGCACTTTCCGATTCGGAAGAAGGTCAGCAGCCATGGCCTGTCTGTTGACTTGGTTCGTTGGTTGGATTCTGGCCTTACTGCCTTCACTCCCTTTACTGTCACACTGGGAGTTTTACAGCCAAACAGGCATCTGTATTCCGCTGCCAGTGGCGAAACAGGACTTTAAAGGAAAGGTGTACTCTTACAGTCTACTGATTGCCCTCAACTTCATTCTGTTCTTATTGATCTCTGTCGGCCAGGGACTCATCTACTGGTCAATACAGGACAATGCTTTCAAAATAATCACGTCCAAAGTGTCCGGGACATGACCGTTGCCCAGCGGTTAATCTCCGTTGCAGTGACAGATTTCCTGTGTTGGTTTCCCATTGGACTGTGTGGGATGCTGGCTGTGGCTGGAACTCCCATCCCTGGTGAGGTGAACGTGGCACTGGCTATATTTGTACTGCCCTTGAACTCCGCTATCAATCCCTTCATGTACACCTTCAACACACTGGCGGAAAAACGGAGGCGATCCAACGAAGCCAAACTTCTGCAATGGCTGGAATCTCAGTCTGACATAGCTTTAACTTAGCATGTTTTGCTGTGGTGTTAACTGCCGTTAAAGCAGATGCAACAATATGACAGAACTGTTTAAACATACGTTTTACGTTTCACGTGCTGCTGAGTACCTTCAGGTATTGTCCTTTCAGTCTCTGGTAAAGTGGGCCTCGTGCAGCAGTCGGCGCGGGGCAGAGGTTAGTGTGAGGTGAGTGGGGATGAGGAGCTGGGGTTTGGGTGTGACAATGTCACGGTAAAACAATAAGAAAGCCGGAATAAAGGTTGACCCTTACAGCCTAAGAATTCTGGAGTGCTAAATGCCATCCTTCATGATGTGCATTTCTTTCTCACCCTTTCCCCCGCCCACTCGCCTTCCTACCCCTGCTGGAGCAACAATTCAGTCCACCAGGAGATCCCAAAGCACCGATAGTGCATGACAAAGTCGTTCTGCAGGGCGTGACAAAGTCGTTCTGCAGGGCGTGACAAAGTCGTTCTGCAGGGCGTGACAAAGTCGTTTTGCAGGGCGTGACAAAGTCGTTCTGCAGGGCGTGACAAAGTCGTTCTGCAGGGCGTCACAAAGTCCACACCAGTCTCAGTCCT